>CALYDF020019441.1:2482455-2638298 GCA_944474145.2 Dicrocoelium dendriticum | reverse complement strand
CGGAATTTTTGAACTTTGTTTCGCTCGGTTATTCGCAATTTGCGTCATGCTTTTGGCTGGCTAATGCCTTGGGTAAGTGCCTAATGCGTACCTTAGTCCTGTCCTGTGTTGAACAAATGGCTTTTCCCAATGAATAGATCAGTAACTAAAGGTTCTGTTTGAATATGTTTTGTTGATCGTCTACAGAGCCACGTGAAGTCTCCGAGGGATATACGTTGAAATATGTAGAATTGTTTTTGAAGTCTCAAAGGATAGGATATGTTTCGGACAAAAGATGTGCAGTTTCCTTGGGGAATGATGTAAACTTGCTTGGAAATATAGGAAAGCACGGTCAAGTGAGCGGTCAAAGCGGATGGAGCACAAAATGACCAAGTGTTCTGGCGTTGTATCGACAGGAGATTTTGCCTTCCGAAGGCAAAAGGAGTGCTCCAGGCAATAGGTAGGTGTAAGAGATGGTGTTATGTAAACTGAACCAGATGGTTTATGCATTGGAAAACTGTAACCGTGCAAGGTAGCGTAGGGATTGCCCGGCTAGTAAATTGTAAAGCGGGTTGATAATCTTCCGCTCGTGTTCAAATAAAGGAACTGTGTGCCCTGTATTGCTGTCGCAACGATGGACAATTGCTTGGGTGCTTGTCGCCGAACCGTGGATCAACTCGGATAAAAGGCAATGAACAGAGACAGCCACACAGACTGAATAAAGGAATGCATCAGGAACGCAGTCGATCAGATGCAGCGCTGACTGAATTATTGTACCTTTATACATGTAATTGTTATTTAAATATCGTTAGTAACGGTAGTTATTGTGCGTGTTAGTCCCTTGACGCAGGACCGGCAAATGGCGATCGGGAGACGGAATGCGACGCCACACGGTACTCACGCATGGCGGTCCCTGGCAACCTACATACTGACTCGCCTTCGTTCCTGCACACTTACACAGTTGGTAAAGCGCTGGATTAGTGCAGAGATAACCTCATTGGATGTTGCTGGCGCGCACTGTGCGGTGGATTACACCCGTGTTTCAGTGGCGGCTGTATAGAGAGGTGGGAGATTATTGTGAATGTAAGTTCATCTGAATCGGCGAATGCCGTGTACGCATATGGGCCACGTGACAGCCAGGAAGGGAAAACCTAAGGCTGGCATTGTAGCGGATTGCATATAGAATGCTACATTTATTCGGCCGGCTGACTTGTCCCCGGAGGCTGCCGGTTTTGTGATGTGACTTTGTTGGACGCTGGCGATGTGCTAGAGTCACGCGCAGTAGACAGGGCGATTAAACTTCGCAAGGCGTAAGAGGTAATGCCGGAATGGTTAACGCAGGTTTACAGCTTTGGATCGGCTCTGTCTGACGTGGCGTTGAATAGTTTGTGCAGACTAGCCGAGGTGATGTCCAGAGAAAATGATATGTCGCTCTACTGCACTACGCGACATTGTATTGAACCTCTTCCGCTGAAAGTAAACTACAGGTACCATCAGTTGATGGAAAAGACGCGACAGAGAGCGGCTAGATGTGGACTGACTAATAATCAGGAACATATACCAAGCAATGCAATGGCAAGGGACCGAGGTTTCTGCTCAACACACTTCGGTACATCCCTTAAACTTTAGGCAGCCAGGCCCCACCACCTCTGCAGCTCTAAAGTAGGAAAATGGAAACGGAGGACACCGGATCCGTCCGGCATAAGCATATTTGCTGTTTGTCTCAAGAAGGAGGTTGATGATTCGGTGGATAATAGATTGCTGGAGGTGGCGTGTGACATATACCAACGTTACTGTTATCTAAGTTGTGTGGCATATAACCAGGAAGAGGAATAAACCAGCCTTTACTGCTGGGCTAAACTGGCTCCTTGGCATACAAGCTGCAAGGTGGTTTCGCGCTGACGGTGTTTGGGTGTATCAGATATCAGTTCTCATTTGACTTTCTTTGTTATTTGTCGTGCCCAGCAAGTGGATAACACTTGTTTTTCAGCCCTTTATCCCCTGCGCCTCTGGCCCTCCCAAGTTTACAGTCTGCCTCCTTTATACTCTTCAAAACTGCTAGTGGATATGGTTCCCCTTTGGAAACCCAGTAAGTGCGTAGATATGTGGTTTACATTCCTGTTCGGCACCATATCTCCTGCGCCACTAAGCGGCCTGTCCACCAAGTACATGAAGGTCGATTTAAAGCCACTTGGAAACTAAGAACGTACGTGGTTAGATGCAAAACGCATTAGCAACACGTCTTCTGCGCATCCAAGCCGCCGGTTCTTTGCTGTTTGCCGTGCGCCGGCTTGATATACCACCTTGCGGAAGGTTGACAGGAATCCTCAGTTGAAACCAATTAACTAAGTGATTACGTGCTTCACACTTGCTTTTCAGCCCCATGTCTCCTGTGCCCCTTGCCCGCCGGTGCACACTTGTTCGCTGTGTGCCGCCTTCATACACTGCGTAACTGTTGGTGGACCTGGATCCTAATTGGAAATCCAGTGAGTGTGTACCTGTGTGGTTAACACTTCTTTTCGACACCATGCCTCCTGCGCCTCCAACAAGTTCGTACACCGCGTACATGAATGTCTATTTATAGTCCCTATAGAAACCAAGAACTTACTTGGTTATGCGCTTCACACCCTTTTCTGCAACCTGTCTCCTGCGCCTCCTATCCACCATTCCACTGCCGTTTGCAGGGTGCGCCGTGATACCTCACTTTTATGACGCCTGACAGGAAGCTCTATTTGAAACCCATTAATTAATTGAGTGCTGTTTCACACGGCATTTCTGAGCGAGGTCTCCTGCGCCTCATGCACGCCCGTGCACCGCCTTTGCTGTGTGCCGTCTTGCAACCTCCCTTTAATGAAAGTTGACAGGAATCCTCATTTGAAACCGATTACGTAATTGCATACATGCTACACACTTGCTTTTCAGCAACATGTCTCCTGCTCCTCCTAGCCGCCAGTTCACGCTGTTTGCAAAGTGCCGTCTCGATATCCATATTTTATGAATGTTGACAGGAAGCCTTTTTGAATGCAAATAAGTAAGGGGTTAGGTGCTTCACACTTGCTTTTCAGCAACAAGTCTCCTGCACCCCAAGCCACCAGCCACCGCTGTTTTCAGTGGGCCTCCTCGGTACACCTAGTGGATTAATGTGGACAGGAAACGCGATTATAAACCGAAAGGGTGAGTGATTACCTGCTGCGCGCTTGCTTTTAGCAACATGTCTAGTGCGCCTCCGAGCAGCTATTAGGCAGCCATTTGAGTGTGCCCACTTGCAACGCCAAGTAGATGAATGTCCACCTAAGTCCCTTTGCAAACCGAGTAAGTACGTGCAGTTTTGCTTAAGACATCTTTTCAGCTCCAGGTCCTATGCGCCTCTTATCCGCCAGTCCACCGCGTACATGAAGGTTGACCTGAATCCCCTTTGCATACCAAGGAAGTCCTTGGTATTGTGGTTAAAACTTGCTTTTCAGCAACGCGTCTACAGCAGCTCTTGCTGACCACCTGGCTTGCATCTCGTGCAACGCACTTCGTCTGCCAAATCGCAGTGCATTCCAGGCTTACATTTAAGCGTCCCTGCACTACTGAAGCCTTTCACAGTCATACGATGCTTGCCCATGTTTCCTTGCTTCATAACACACCCAGCATGTAGCATAACCGATACTCCGGTTTCATAACTGGCCGCCACGATATTCAACTGCCGCATGTAAGTCTGTACTGCTAACTAATTCCACTTCTATAACTTCATGAATGACCCTGCGGTCCCTTTTCGTGACATTCTCTGTCGTATGACCTTGTGGTGTCTCAATACAAACCCGCCGTGTACACACATTGGCTGGCGTGCGTCGCGCTATTTGGCTGTCGGTTCAGTGAGTGCGTCCGTAATCCTTAACTATCTTCCCTACTGCGGCATTACACTACAGGTTGTTTACCATATCATCTCTCTGTCAGTGGCAACAAATTACCAACGATTTTCAGTGTTGTCTCTTCGCCAGGAAGCAGCGATTGGAACACTTCTCAGGTAGACGACGACATTTGCATACAGTTCGACGAGGATTTGCCTCCGGTTACGCACACGAAAAATCAGTCACAGTATTACATGCTTCTACATTTTGCTGTGAAGGTGATCGGTCATCGGTTGGTAGGCGACATCGGCTTGCCACCTGATTACCAGCCTATCAATAAACCCATCGCCTTCGCTGTTGTTAGATACTCACCACCTGGACATATATGTTGTAACATATGCAGCATGACTACCTGGATTTGCACAGCATGGGTGTCGAGTGCATCAGTAAGGTACCTTCCCGTTGAGGGTACCCATATAGCTGCCATGTCCGTTAGTGGCAAAGTTTACCGTAATGCATTCCGCAGTGCTTGCGCGTTATGAGTAAATAGCGCAGAAACCGCTCATAATAATCACGTGACTAGCCGGAATCAGTACTGGCGTCCAACTTCGATGTCATGACAAGTTCCCCTGTCGTTGCCATATTGCAATGATTATGCACCCAAAGGGATGTCAAACCTTCGGATGAACTTCGCTGAAGCCCGCGTAGACCAGATATTATTAGCAACAGTAAACCGCATTTCATGTATGCTGCATGACGAAACAATTTAGCCTATGGCAGTGGCTTCCTAGGTATCATTAATAATGCCCACCATGGGATATAAATGCGCACCTTCAACACTTCTGTTGCAGCTGGTCGGGCTCATAGGATTTGCTTTGTCGTTGGTCTTGTGCGTGCCGCTGCAGTTATACCTGCAAAAGCTTCCTAAGCAAGTCTGGATGGCAGGCGATTTCGGCAGCTGCTACCTCCATTGGAACCCGGTTATGCGGCTGACAACGGACGCGTATGGTCACAGTAATCAGCCGTCATGAAGGTGTGTGCAGCCCATTACAGCACTTAGCTTAGCGGCGGTAAAGCTTACACAGCTGTACTTCCACCATTGCTTCAACATATGCCGCCCTGGTGCCCGGTGTAGCCCTCCATCCCTTAAGACAGTCTTGTTACTAAAACAACCACTATGGCACAAACTAAGGATAGCTAAGAAAACGTTCTTAAATGTTGCACATCCATTAGTAGTGTCTAAGCTACCAGTTAGATGCATTGCAAGGTCAGGTGACGTACATGGGCTTAATAAGCACCGTTCATGATGCTTTCGCTGACCGTTGTAGTAATGCTCCTCGGTTGTACATACCTGGGTTTACCATTGCGGAGCCAAATTTCATACCTTTTAATTTGCAAGTATGCGGACCATATGAGTGGATTCATAATAACTCTCTGTGCAATGGTCATGCGGCTTGGTGGGAAAACCGATGGAATATTTCTGCGTCCTCACAATAATTCCAATTCTATGGAACGTACATAGGCTTATTGCACTACCCTCACGTTAGTATGATATGCAAAGTATACATTCCAATGTCCAGAGCACCCCTTGCTTACCGGCTTGCCCGCTTGACGCCAGCTACGTGCTATATACAGCCTCGCAGTATCTTATTCATTAGTACTGCAATATATAAATAAATAAATATTTATTCTTGGCTATGCGAGGCATGCCCGTGCGGGGCTGATCAAATAAATGCAATTATACAGACATGTCATGGCAATTGTAACCGTGACAATCGGAGGTTGTTCATACATTCCTTTTTGCAACTGTACAAATAGGACAGTAATAAAAATGAAGAAAGCCCATTGCCATGAGTTCGGGCAAGCTCGTGTGGGTACATTCGTTCTGCCACAAAGTGCAGTAATCATTCAGGCATGAATAGAGCAAATCTAGGACTGATCAATTATAAAAGAGCTGCTAAAGATCACGCTCAGTCGCGGTTACACGATACGCTGGGTTCATGTGTGTGTAGCATAAAGAACAACGGTGAATGCGCAAAAAGGACTCGGCGACGAAATATGTAGATAGATATGCAGAGTGTATCCAGCTTGGTAGTATATAGTCATGGTCAGCTTGTCAGCGTGAGCCTATTGGCGGTGCCTTTATTCAGTGGTGAGTCAACCACGCCACGTCGCATTGGTAAACGGACATTTGTGGCTTTTATAGTGAGAACGCTTGCCAGGCGAAAGCCCACCACCTCCTGGAACACTGCCATCAACGCAATCGAACGACAAGCTGCAATTGGCAATGCTTATTATTGACCGATTATTGGTTCCGTTAGTCGCAGTTAGGATAAACCCATAATTTTCGCTGGCTGATGAATGATGGGGCGGGATGGTATCATCCATGGGTTCTGTCACTTCCTGACGAAATAACACGGCTTTTACGGTAGGTAATCTATAAATTGAATATGCTGGCATGTTTTCTGTTTGTCGTCGGTAGAACCATGTGATGTCTGCGATGGGTATACAGTAATATATTGTTGAACTAAATATTAGAGGAGAATGGCCAAACGCAACCGTTCAGGCCCAAGAAAGCTGCGAGTTGTTCTGAATAATGAACGGAAAGTCCTCCCAGAGTAAGTTCACTTGATTGGGAACATTGGCATCCATGAACATATGGACGGTAATAGTAGTTCGGGCAGCTCCAGGAGTGGTAATTGAAAAGAAGTTCAGTGGTGTAAAGGGTCGAACCACTTTGTTTTTGCCATAGTGCGAATATTGTGTGTGAAGGAATTGTTTTGGGATATTTTCAAATTACGTGCATAGCACGTGAAGGATAATCTGTTCTCCAGTTAGATGGAATGACCGAGTTGACACTAAATGTCAGCAAGTCCGAATAAGAGTTATGTAAATAGGAGGCGAGCTGAATCCATTTGTTCAGGCCTTAATATAGTGGCATCCATCCCAGGCAACAGATAAGTGTTTTGTCCGTCCGAAACGTACCAAGGCAGCGTAATGATTATCCATGCACTTCCAAATATAGGTCCATAACGAAATCTGTACTTGCGCGCGTATATGACTCACGTTTATGTCCTTTTGTCTTCTCTACTCTGTCGATCGCTCATCTTCCTGCAGGCAAGGCGTACGCTGTTATCCGTCCGCCTACTCACAAGGCCACCCACATTTACTAGTCAGCGCTGCTGATCCGTTGACTTTATTCTCAGCTTAATGATGCTCACCCATGCTTCTAGGCCAACCCACGCCGCATACAGCATACCCGGTACTCGGATTTCAGAACGGCCCCAAAGCCTTACTTACGCCATGGTTAGTACACACCTTTAACTGCTTTCACTCTCCAAATATTTCCTGGGCGGCACCTTGCAGCCTTGTTACGGCCACCCGCTGGCTAATAACGTTGTGGTGCAACCCTAGCATCCATCAGTGCGTACTCATATGCTTACAGGATCCGCAACCCTTGTCTCTTTGCTCAGTGGGTAGGTTGGTAACCGTCCACCAAATCCACTACCGCGTTTTTACACTGCAACCTCCTACGCATATCTCATCTCTACCGTAACCGCAAGCCACCAAACATTTCTCAGTGTTGCTGACTGGCGTGTTTCTAGTAAGCCAAACCCTCCCTACTTAGATCAATGCAATTGCAGGAGGTTCAAATGTCGGTTTTCGCCCCATGGAAAACAGTCCCACTAGTAGCTGCGTCTCGGTTGGTTGTGGACATTGTTGTTCCTACGTTACCCCTCTCATTCCATTCCATTCCGCATGGCCACCAGGGAATTAACAACTGCGGGCCTGGTATCCCTGGTGAGTTACCCGTGGTGTTGCAAACGTTTCCATTTAACCCAATGGCCGTTCACCACCCGGTGCACTTCCGTGTACTACTACGCCAGGAAATGCTTTGTAGACCAAAGCACCCTTAAAACATGGGAGTACGTTATCCTAAAAATCATTATTCATCACATTATACAATGCCTTTACTTTTTGACACAGTTAGCACCTTCCCCTTACACAGTAACACTGCTTACCTACGCACTCATAAAACGTTGTGAAACGGTTAGTGCATATTACCCAAGCAAAGGCAGTATGCATGGCTACATTGCACTTCGCAAGTGCACGTGGCAACATTTAGGTCTACGGCCTGTTACAATGCGTTATAATGATTCCCAGTGCTGACTTCATACGGTAAACTAGAACCTAGTAACATAGGGAACAATCGGAGGTTCAAAACGTCGGATGCGGTGCCACATTTACAAATATATCGCCTTGTTGCCAACATCCATGTCCATATCATTAAGAAAAATACTGCCAATTATCCGCACCTGTGTGCGTAAGTTTCTTCCTATAAATAGATATAGATACAGATATAGATATATATCAGCACATTTCCTGACGACATACAGTTATGCTTTCACCTTACATTGTTCAAAGCTTCGCCATAACAAATACCTTATAAATATGTATATTTATATAAGGTATATATCCGTGCGCGTCATTTTAATGCGAACAACAAACATATATGCACACTACTTGCAATTGTAATATTTATCTTTTTTCAGTAGTTTCACAGCATTACATGAAGTCTTCGGTTTATAATTTCCAAAGCATGTTGTCTGTATTCTTCAATACTTTAGCGCTGCTTGCGCGAAATATGCCTACTGGATGACCGGCACATTACTAATTCGACAGGCATTCCGCATCACTAACTTGCGGATAATTTACCACTGTGCACAAATGCACATCTACCATGATTTCACCTCACTATTTTCACTGTGCCAGGCACAAATTTCTCTGGACCATTATGCATTGTTACTTACTCTTCAAAGCTATTGTACAATTAGCTCCAATTCCTTCCAACTTTCCAAATAACGTCGCCTCTTAGTCTCCTTCACCCGTTAACATTGAAAATTCAAACACTTTTGGTTAATATCTCTGCATAACATAATTCTTCTCTACTTTGCGTTGTCACCCACTTTCTACTTGCAGCGGTTGATATTTCAATAACATTACTCATCAGCGAACAAACACAGCACCACTTGCGAGGCAAGTCTATTAATTAAATTCTCTATAACCTTTCAGCATATTCACACTCAGCGATAACCAGAAGTCGGTTTCCGTTTCTTATGGGACTAAGAAACCTCGCAGTTTCACAATCCCTTGATATACCAGTATGTGGATATAAGTACTGACAGTGCAATTTTCGGGGACAAGGTATCATGGTTACCGTAAACTACTTTACTAAAAAGGTTACATTATAGTGCCATTTCGTTAACACATGCAGTGCATTCCTCCTTAATACGTAAACCGAAATAATCATTGCCTACCCCTTGTTGGCACCTTGTTGTTGTTACATTTCACGTTAGCCCGTAACAGCGTTTCTGCAATTGGTTAGAGCCCAGCTCACGCAACATCTAGGTTAACGTTCAAACTTCCCGGGAATTGATGCGTAATTTAAGCGGAACCTTGTTGGTACTATGGCATTATTGACTTTGAAGTGTTGATAAATCCTAGTTGTTCCAGAGGTTCAAATATAACATAAAACCTGCAGTCGGTATTGAAAAATATCTTTTCAACGGCAACTGCAGCGGTCGGATCTGCAGGCCCATCTATGCACTCATGCAGAACCATTCCCATGGTGTATTTTATTATGCAGTGCAAAAAGAACGCTAGAAACCGAGGCGAAGCTTGTGTTATACAATACGTAATGATTATAAAGATGAACAAGTGTACACGTAATAGTAACAAATTATGGTCACAGTGAAACGCCCATTCCTAGTTCTTGTCCTTTCTCTGTGCATGAACCAATGCGTCTCAAAAGGTAACTGGGGAGTAGGCGTCAATATAGCGGTCCAAAGTTGCCCGCGCGCTAACAGGAATATCGACCTTCCGTTACACCGCACACCCCTAATTGGACGAGGTCACGTTTGCCACACTAACTTCTCTCCAGGGGCACGTTTAGCCCCATCCTTGCCTGCGTCTGTTGCTACTTGTCTGGCATCCCGACAGAGTGGACACTTTGCATTGGAATAGCTTAGGCAGGTAAATATATACAGGCGTTTGTTGGCTGGTGGGGGTTGATTATTCTTTAAACACATAATTAAGGGCTGATATTAGCCGCAGAAAAGCGTAAGCTCCTGTCCATTCATGCTGCACGTTCTCTGGCATCTTGTAGTTGGTACCTGATTAGTTTTTAACAGAGTAACCAAAACCTAGTTAACTTAGTAACACAGTTGGCTTAGTTTAGCATTCCCCAAGTGAACACGCTGAAACTTGGCGTGTGTGCTTAATGGCAAGGATGCATTTACTGCAACGGAAGGGTAGACTTGCTGCGACACAGGCAATTGAGGATCCGTAGGCGACCGAACTATTCTTTCTGTCCGAGAAAAATGTGGTGAATAAATGGTTTAGACGTGAACCGTAATTCGACAAGCCAGCAAGCGAATAAGCACCAAAGTGCCACCATCACTTACATACTACTTCAATCGAACTCAGCCGTAACCGTAACGATCGCTTAGCAAGCTCAACCTACATGTTGCCCTGGTAGTGCTGCGCCCTTGTTCGGAACTTATACTGACTACCAGTCAACTTACGTTTACTAAGAAATAAGCAAAACATGAGCATCCATCGGAATGCAGTTATCCAGTAGATGACCATCAGCAAAACCAATGGTTTGTCAGCGCGGTAACCAAAGAGACCAGTCGCCCTTCCAAGGCGGAATGACCTCACATTATTTAGCGAAGCATTCTACCAGAATTAAAATGCTTTCCTACTCACGCGAGGTCCTTGGTAGAGGGGCCTTGGGATCAAGTCGAATACTATCACTTTTGAATACCCTAACGTTGTGAGCTGCAGCGATGCGTACTGGGCGATGCGTTGGTTTTGAAACTGGGCTGCATCTCACCTGTTTATCAGAAGCTAGCTGAGGCTTTCTCCAATGGTGCACCACAATAGTCGGTGGGTCGCTGCCTAGAGTAAATTGACACCAGCGTGTCCCAGTTGCACCTGTAGTGCCGATAGCATCTCGGTAACGAAAACCTGTGGGTCCACAACTCTAAAAGGTAGGTTGGGCTGAAAGCAAAAACCAACATGCTCCGTTCGATGTCGGGGTTAGCGCACAACTAGCTTCCCTCATTTCCTTTATAATATGTTTGCCGCCTCCGAGATGCCACCCATCCTATATATGTGTTATGTCGGGCTCCGAGGCATGTGCTTATGGTTTAGTACCATTCGCAGCGCTTTGGCTATAAACTAACCCCAGGTTTTGACTAATGCAGTACAGATTGGCCTACGGTCGCGGGATATGTGTTTTGAGAGTGCGTCTGCGTTGACGTGCTGTGTTTCCAGCCCGTGGTGGCATTTAAATTCACAGTTCCGTCCCTGCTAACGAACGCGTTGCCACTTTGGTTCCTTGAACATTTGCAGCCACCGGAGCGACGAATGCTCCGTTGGTGCTAAAACATTTCACACCATTAGGTATCGTTACTTTTGTAGCATGAAGCAAACCAAGTTGGTCATTTCATTCTACATGTGCAGTACTTCCTCTTCTCGAAACGTAGCTCCTGCTGCCATAAACAAAATCTAAGTCTACACCCTCTAACCTAAACTTATGTCGATGGCGATTAGTCTGGAAATACCGAAAAAGTGATGCGGAGGGACTACCGAAACAGATCGTACGCTTGCTGCGTTGCTTTAGGTCATCCACAAGGTTGCTTATCTTGTAGCTTTGCATTCCACTGTGCAACATGGTCTGCGAAACCGTCTTAATCCGCCAAATAAGCCAGTCTCGTCGGACCAGTCTCTTGCTTTCCGACTTCTCTCAGACTGCTGTGGCCCAACCGGCCAATGTTGAGAGGGCTAAACACCCTGTCCACATTACCACGTGAGCCGCGTTGGCTTTCCTACACTTATCAATAAACCTATTACCACCCCGTGCCTGTCCTTTCTTTAATGAGCTCTCTATCTTCATCCTCCTTCCATCAGGCTGCTAATTCCCAGTACCCTGCCCTGACCCATTCTCACCTGACCAGTGTACTTCCCTCTGACCGCTCACAAAACTACGGAATTGCAAACCGTCCAGCCTCTGCTGATTCAAGGCTAAGTTGCATATCTAAAGTATGATAAAATTGCTCAAACTTTATAAATTTAGCTCCTTCCAGCACACACTTGTTTATTTCTGCTGATTTTATTTATTTACCTTACGTTTCTTTAAAACTCAATCTTTATGCGCCGATAAATCCAGTCTCGCTTAAACGATAACCTGTTCTACGACTTCTCTCAGACCACCGCTGAGGTATCTTTATGCGTTTGAATGACAGCTCGTCTAGTTAGTTTCACCGGGTCTACTCAATATCGCGCTCTCTGTGTTCATTCCTCCTTCAATCGGACGGCCAGCTCTCAGTGCTCTTGCCAACCGCCCTATTCTTCTCTGAGCTCTTATACGCCACAGAGAGGCAAACGGACTAGACTATACGGACTCAGCGCTATGTTTCGTCCCTCAGGAGAGGCGGCCAGAATTGTTTACTACTATAAGGCTACGATTTAATTCTACTGCGCCGACTAAGCCAGTCTCGCTTGTCCTTCGAATTCACAGACACCAGGTGTTTCCTTTTGGTTCGGCTAAATAATAACAAGTTCACGTTACCTGGATAGCCTCGTACCCTTTTCCAGTCTTTATCAAGGAACCCTTCTTATCCCAACCTTAAGCTTTTTTTATCGTGCTGCCTGTTTTTATTTCTTCGCCTTTCGAGCAAACAGCTCTCACTGCCCACCAGTGATCCAGTCGCACCTGACTAATTTTTATCTCTACGACTCGAGCAGCTTATTCTTGTGACTAACGCAGTCTCGTCTGACCGGCCTCATGCTTTCCGCATTCACTCATGATTCTGAGACGTTACCACTCGATTGGCTTGGCTGTTCTAGTGGATTGTTTACTTCGAAGGCTTGATGGACTTCTCCACTCGTTACCAATAAAGATTAGCCCATTGCTACCCTATCTATTCCTTATCGAGGGTCTCTCATGGCTTTTCTAACTGGACAGCCAACGCTGTGCTTTGCCTTGATGTAGTGGCTTCAGACCGTTTTTGTGTTTTCAGGCTCCATCCATACTACCAAGGCGTACGTGGCTTATATGTTGACTACTGAACGCACTGTTTCCCTCACTCCGATAAGTATGCTGAACTTGCTGTTGCTTTATTAGCATAGCTTTTTCATCCATAACCTGCCCATGTTTGCTAAACCTCAACCTTCGTCTTTCCAAGCTGATTAAACCACGTAGTCTCAAGCCACCGAGTAATTCATTCTTGTCGGATAGGCCTATTGGTCTCCGACTTCGCTCAGTCTACTAAGATATCATCGATCACGGTTAGGCTGACCCAACATTTTTATGGCAAACATGTATTTCATATATAAATTATAATGATTCATATAATGCGAGGTTTCTTAGTTCAAGCACCCTGCAATTGCTCTTATTTATCTTTGAGTTCCGGATGCATCGTTGTTGTCTGTTTGGCTAGCTGCTTTTGTTCTTTGCCTTTATTCTCCGACTTTTCTACAGAACTGATGGTCAGCAACTGAGGTACCGTCCATTGCTTAGTCCTCAGCACCTCAACAAACCACAATGTTTCCTTATCTGGATAGGAATAGGCTGAGGATTTCGCTGCGTTATTACTTACCGGGTGGTAACAGTACTTATTCGCTAACTTGGATGGATGCCATTAAACGGTGGCCTGAACAGTTGGTTTCAGCGCGCCTCTTCTCTTACTTTTAACCATTGCTCTCTTGCTGACTTTTTATGTCAACTAGGACAGTTCAGTTGACTTCGGGGCGCAATTATTCCTGCCAATATTATGCCCCAACTTTGGAAATATCCTAACATAACGCAACCCTTCACTATGGTCAAAAAATGTGTTTGGCCATTTCTCTTAATAGACAAGCCCTTTTCATTTACCACACACCTGGAGAAGACCACCCTAGCGTTACCCTCCATTTGGCCAGAGATATCAGTGTTCCTAATCGTTACAACGTACCCCGGAGAATTCTGGTACCTTATTCCGGACAACTTGCTACCCTTTTCGGCCTGAACCATTGTGTTTTTGGTCATTTCCTGTGCTCTAATAATATATTACTGTTGCATATACTTTAGCACGCTATCATATTGGATACTTCCCAGAGAGCGTACACGTTACTACAGACGACAAATACAAACCATGTCGAAAACGTGCATTGCATAATTTACCTGCCAATCAGGCCATGCCATGCTGTCAGGGCCTGACAGTATTTGTGTACCAAGCATCGCCTCGAGCATCATGCATCAGCCTGCGGAAATTATGGACGTGTCCTAATTGTGATTAACAGAAACAATATGCGGTCAATATGAAGCATTGCCAGTTACAGCTTGTCGTTCAAAGGAATCGTTGGCTGTGTTCCAGACCGTGGTGGGTTTTTACCTGACAAGTGTTCTCCACATGAAATGACACAAACGTCCGGTTAACAAGACTGTGACATGGCTGCTTTGACGAGCCACCGAATAAAGTAATAGCGAATTAATTACACCGCCAAGCTGGCCAGGAACACATTTAACCATGCTCGAAAAGCTTTGATACTTTCCTATATGCAGGATTCCTTTGCAAGTGTCGTTCGGCTCATTTACTGTTGTGCTTTGCGATACACTCATATAAATCCATCGTATCGTGTAAACAAGGTTGGTCTTGTTTTCCACCAATTTTTTCTAATGTATTAGCTCCTGTTCTAGATCTATTCTTGGCTGGTTTGTTACTGCAAGTTACGGCAGACCAACTATGCCCTTACAACCGTGTCTGAACTCACGGCCATGGGAAAAGCTTCTTTTTGCTTCTGTCCTATTAGTACAGTTTCAGCCATAAGCTCCTTAACACCCTCCGATTGGCAGCGTTTCAGCTGCTATGAAACAGTTATACAAGTACACATATTCGATTACGCTCACGTGTGCGTACACGTCGAACACCTGTGTTACAAAACACGACGTAACACAGTATTGTTAATTTTCACGTCTTAGCATCCATGGAATTTCGCCGGTAATGGTTGTCCACTCTATTGCATCCAGCTCATGTGATTTATGAGAACACCCTTATCCGTTTTCCATACAGCGGCAGGTAATTCGTTGGGACCTGCCGTGAGGAGGAATTGTTACGCGTTCCTTAGAATACGGTGGATCAAATCCATAAAGCTGACCCCTTACATATAGCTATTACAGTTTCGAAGGAATGCATCCCAGTATTTAGTGATCGCGATACGTGGCACCCACATATAATTAAAACCTAAAGATGGCAAATGGAAAGAAGTAGGTTATAAATGACATCCGGGAAAAATAAATAAAATAGTGAACTACATATGAAAAGTTAAACCAGGATCACGACTTAATAAGCTACTAAATTAGAAAGAAGCAAATTTTATATTATGTTCTTTATAATTTGACCCTGAGCACCACACGCCAGAGCTAACCGGGGAACTGGACAGACCTTATATTATTGCACACCGAGAGAAAGACTTATAAAACGATTGAGATGATCACAGCAAGCTTTGACTGCTTGGCACCATAAAGACGAGTTCATAATGGGATACAGCTATCGCGGTCAATTCTACATGCATATATGATGAAGTTGTTGCGCTAGCAAAGACGACAGAAAATTGAATACAATAAGCTGCTTGGCTTTATACCTAGCGTTATATCTGTGTCAAATATTCACCAATCGATATTGGAAACACTGGTTGTCAAACAGCATAAATAACCAGATCCTTTCCTATAGCTGTTCATGCTGTTATCATATTCACTATGTTGCATTCCATTAGACTGGCAAGAAAGCAAGCCACGCACCTGGTAGCCAGTCACTTTGGTTAGCTGAACATCCAAACGTTGTTGACTACTACTATACCTTACTTTGGCCAGTTATGCTAAATTATTCGTTTACCTGGTACCAAAGACCTCATTGCTGGCTATAATGGCAGGTGGCCAGCCATCTCTTATTTTTTGCATATACTCAATTAAGCTTGGTTTAAATTAATATGCATTCATTTTTTCTGTAGTACTGGAACAGCTACGGTCAGCAAAATTGCTAGCGTGGTAGCCGTTATTTTGCTTAAACCATATCCCATACCCCTCGGTCTGGATACACTGGGAACACTTGCATCAAACCTACTTAACAAGATAGCTGACCCACAAATTGTCAGAGTTTTACCATGTTTTTCCGGAACATGCAAGGCATAATAATCTTTAGCTGTTGAAAACATTAGTTCTCACTACCGGGCTCGCATTTGCACCACATATGCAAGCTGCAGGGAATTGTACTTTGCGTAGTTAATCGCCTATGCTTCTGTTATTCATTTGCCTAATCATGACGACAAACTTTGCTTTGGTGGCACTGGAGATAGCCATTTGTCTGCGGTTATATAAAAATTAGACCTTTACCAATCTTGCATTTGCTATTTTGGAAATATTTGGCCCCGCTAGACAAACATGGGCTGAATGAATCACGTGTCGCCCTGACTAATGCATACAGAATTATCCTCCGTAAGCCCGCAGCTATACTTAGCACCACAAGCTTTATTAATTTGTAGGGTTGCTATCTTTACGTTTCGTTGCACCGCGCAGTACCCACGAGAATCCTCAAGATAAGGCCTTTAGTTCTAGGTCTGATTGGGCAGTCGAAACAACTCGACTGTCAATAACCTGCTTTTAGGCTTCAGCGCATTGGTGCGAGGTACCCTCATTTTTTCTATTTAAGGTCGCATGTGTTCAAGAACTCCGACTTTAAGCAAACCACGTCTCACCAGCTAAATACTGGTAAGCTTAAGCCACCGTGCAACAATTTAGATACACCACCCTATTTAGGATCAATAACGCCAATCCATATACCACTTGCTTTCTGTTTAACGCTGTATTTGCTAGCAAAACGAATGCGTTGTTTGTAGCATATGAATGTAATGTCGCTGCGCACGGTCAACAAGTAACTTGCCAACGGCTGCCAAATTTCAGTTGGTTTTCTTTTCTCAGGTCAACAGCTTAATGTTAAACCAATCTAGAGCTTTAGGTTAATAACATTTTCCATAACTAATCAAGTGCAAGAAATTTTCCATTTCGCCTGTAAACAATGCTTCGTAGTTCTCAGAGCGACCAATTAGTAGAACAATTCAAAACCCGTTTATTTTACATATTTTGTTAACAATTCTCGCTGCTCTATTAAGCCTACCATGGGTAAAATAGTTAGTTCTTCTATTTAAAGTCGTGGAAGCGCTTGTAACCTTTATTTGCCCCTACTGCTTGAATCGCTATCTCTTCTCTCTCATAAGTTTACCTAAAGCCAGTATGAGTAAAAGCGCAGAAATACTTTGCTGAAAGTAGAAGCACTTAAATCCAGAGGTTGGCTAGCGGGCTATGGCTTGCCATAACATGAATAATATATCAACACCTCTGGGTTTCGAATTGCAGGGAATAAGACACAAGCGCAAGGAACTGGACTTATGCAGTATGCAGTACTATCAACCGAATGTCCGACAAGGCCATACAATAAAAGCTAGCAAAAAATAGTAGCCAACGCTCTAGTATTTCCGAAGTACTAATCCCTATAATATACTATAATATTATAATATGCTATATAAATATACTATTTATATATTTATTTATAAATGTTTTATACATGCACGAGCACGGTTGTTCTGTAAAGAATGTGCTGGTCACATGCCCGGTCAGCTACCATCAGGTATTTAGAAAAATAAGCCTTTATATAATGTCTTTGTTCAACTCGGTCACTAGCGTGTTTGGGTGGCTGGATGCACGATCTGACTGCAGCTGCTAGGATGCTACAAATGACTATCACTGCTGTTCAACGGAAGTTTTGGCAGTGTCCAGGACGTGGCAGGTTTTCGCGTGGCAAGCGTTTTCCCTATTAAAAGCCAAAAATGTCCGATTAACAACACTGCAACGTGGCGGATGTGACTCGCTATAAAATAAAGTCACAACTACGCATTTCACTCGGACGCAGTCCTCAGAGTTCTACATCCAAGCTGTGCAACTGGTTTCACTATGAAGAAAGCTTTGATGGAGCACAGATCATCCCTATCTCGTAATGGTCATTGATTGCACCAAAACCTTGTTTGGGCCCCAGTTGTCATGAATCACTAAATGGCGAATTTACCACCAACTTGTACCTTGAAGAAATAGTTATGACTGATGTTTGCGCGCCACATCGCCATCATGTTAATTGGTCTGATTATTACCTGACAATGTGCTCAAACGTGTGGACTACATCTTTTGTTTATTCCTACCATTAAAAGGAAATGTTTTACTATTTCAAAGTAGCTATGCTTGTATGCATGTGTGATAACGCATTTGCAGGTGTGTCTCGTTTTACCAAGAATATAGAATTTAGTTATTTATTTACAAAGAGTGTTCGGACCGGCTCTGTCATACATTCGGACACGAATAGCTTGCAGTTAGTATCAAGACGAGTTAACTTGGCAGCCGGAAATGGTGTTACTCAGGACCAAACTTGGTGCCATTGGTCCGTCGCGCTTTCCGGCCTGAAGTCCACGTGACTCGCCTTGTGCTTGGCTCGAGACTTTACAGAACATAGTGTGCAATCGACCCCAGTGGCGCGTCTGCTGCCCTCACCTAATCGGATTACCTGTTTAAAGTGCGTTTGGTGTTGATTTATCTGCGGGGTAATGTCTTATTATGGCACGTGGCAGTGAAATCCGTACGGAAGCTGGCTGGCTGATGCCGCCTTATCTTTGCACGATAGCCAGCTGTTTGTGACGGTATGTTTTCTACACATGGTGGAAGCGCTTAGCTCCTTAATGTTTGCTCAGAAGATCAAGGTTTTAAGATAAGCCCCCCTTCTCGTTCTCTTCTTATGCTTTAGTTCATAGTTCCTTATGGTTGTATGACAGAGATGCATCAGGTCAAATGACTGATGTATTACTGTTGAGGATGCTGGTTTGAAAAGACGGCATTTGCAGCAAAAGCTAAGGATATTACATTCCTTTTCCACTATGCTTTTATTACTTTGTTAATTTGAGCATAGCTATAGTTACCGTTCCCTAACTGCGGAATTTGGAGCTAAACAAATAAAAATCAATGGACTTAATCTCAATATTTACAGATATCTTGCAAGGTTTCTTACTTCATCTCCGTCATACTCATATTGTGTCCTCCTTATTCTGTCGCTCATGCAAGTCGCACTTAAGTAAGGTTACACACTCATGTAAACAAATACTAACGGTACAATGTAGTATCTTCATTTCACCTGCCTAGAAAGGATGCGCCATTATTGGGCTTACTTATTCCGCGTTTATTTCACGATGACTTCACACCTTTGGTCGCCACACTGCATTACTCCTCCGGACAAATAGTATGTTTGCTACCTTCACAAATAGAGTCCAGTACGGTAAGGTACCGAGACCGTGAAATACGGCGCATTTTCTTGCATTTAATTATTCGGTCGCGATTCATATCACTATGTTAGCTCCATGGTTTCACTTACATGGTGACGTATATTTGGGTTGTTCCTAGTTGCACCGACTGGCTAACTCCAAGAAGAACTATGCAGATTATTACGAAATAGCTTACAGCCACAGCAGAGTAAACGTCGGGGTGCACAAATGGCTGAGTACGTGGATGTTTACGATGCTACTTCTTGTACATTCGAACAACAATGCAAGCACTATTTGAAATGGTACATGTTTGACAGTAGTTAGCGGGACTTATTTGATGTAGTACTGTATTAGGTTTCTTCTCAGTGAGGCCGTAAGCGGCTATTAGGTAAAATTGACATCTGACAGTGTTTATGGTGGCGCAACAACCGTTCTTTGAGGATCTGTAGTGCCTCAGGCAGCAGGCGACCGGATTCGGGTCAGCGACAAGAAGAGCTGGAATTGATCGCCGCAGCGTAATAACACGCTGTGCGTTCCCCCACAACAGCTACGCTTAACAAACTGTGCATATAAACGGAAACGCCTAAGTATAAATGTCCTACTGTACAACTTTTATTTTTAATGTTACCTAGGAACCGTGCTGACGGCTGTCTCTTAGATTTTCCCCTATCTGATTCCTGCAAATATGGATACCCAAGGTTAGAAGCTGCCAGGTCCAAATGGTAATGAATACAACAACAGCTCTTATTGGGTATTTATTCTCATAAATGCGAAAATGGCTGTTAGTCTGACCTCCAAACGTAACCGGTACACGATTATTGTACTATTGCTCAAGCGGACTTATATTTCTCTATCCAGTTTGTGGCAGCTCACACGTAGGTTTGGACAAATGCATGTTTATTTGTTGTATTCCAACTGCCATTGAACACCGTTAAGGCCAATCCTAGTACATACGTATACCGAATGAAACCGAGGAGGATAGGCACACGGCTTTTGTGCAGCCGATTTATTGCAGGGAAGCGCCACTGGGAGAGCAAAATCTAACATTACCAGACATAAAGAACGTGCGATTATAAACTCTATTGTTGAGTTCAAAATCTGCCAATCCAAGGCACCTTTGATCGATGCACAATGCGTGGACTGATCAAAGGGGCGGCTGCCTATTCGCAGGAGAAGGCAGTCGTGCACACTAAATGGAGGCAAGTTGGATACGCTTCCATTCCATTTAATAATCATAGACAATTAGGCGGTCCATGGGACAACTTTGGGTGAGTGATGGGTATTCTCGCGTGTAAAAGTATATGTTCTCTAAGCCCTCTGGATTTGCTGTGCCTGATTTGGAGGATGACAAGATACTTACTTGCTTATTACTTTACATCTCGATTGTTGGGTCTAGAGGACAGTCATAGCTAAAGTGGCCGAGATGCACCGTTCGCGTGACAGTGTCCTTTTAAATTTGGGTTCCACTCAAATTATTGAAACACCCTGTGACCCAGCTACCGCCTTGTGAAAGTCCTAGTTGAAGCATTTCCCAATTCGGTAATAGCTTCTGTTTCACGTGTTGAGGGAGTGTGTCGGCTTGGTTGCTGCAACTTAGCTCCAATCCGCATGCCTCCCGGTTTTATTTGAGCTGGTTTACACGAGGTATAAGGTGTGCAGTTGAAACTGTTGGAAGTAAAGCGCAACTTACCCATGGTAAATCTGTAGCCATTGGAGCTCTATGGCTGTAAACAATGATAGGCGAACTCGTAACCAGCAACTAGCTCTTAAGCTGGGCAACTTTCATTCTGCTCTAAGTGCTTTGTCCTGCTTAAATGAATAAGGCACTATTAAAGAGCCAGGTTGCTTAGCTGATTGCCCTTAACTTCCGTAACATTCTTGCCTTTCTTAACCTTTATGCGTAACGTCTATACATGTTGTCGTTATCGCGGTTTAGTTTCTAATCAAGTTACATCATATGCTAACGTAACGAAGAGTTATGTCTGCCTTGCCGTATGCTTTACCAGGTATATTTTACTTGTTTGGGTTATTTCAATTGGTTGGCAGTTGCTTAACGTCACCGGTGTGGCTGTGCTTGATGTGAATGTTCAAAAGGTGCCTACCTGTCGATTACCCACTACCTCGTACCTACTGACTCCAGAAGACCGTTTGTTGCAAGTTTCTAGAGAACACGCTGAACAAAAAACATTGTTCCATGACCTCAGTTGAAGCGGACTACGTTCCGGCCATCGTATATTGTACGCATGTTTTTCAAGTACATCACGCTTGTTTTTGTCTGTGGAGGGATGTGGGTAGACACAATAGAGGATACTTGGCTTCTATCCACATGCCAAGCTGTCTTGCTCCTCCGGGTTTTCACCAGCTATGGGGTGTGTAGATGGAGCTGTGTGCGGTAACGCGCAGGCCACGCAAGGTATATCTGTAGGTGCCGACGTCCTGCGGCTGAGCACATTATAAGGCAACGCTGAAACCGAATGCGCAAAGCACGTATGAATGTATGTATTGTGTTGCATCGTCGTGGACAGATGTTATCCGTCCGCTACAGACGGACCTTGGCTGAACACGTGTTTCGCTTAATAACTCCCTGTTTAATTGTTTCATATTTTATGGCAAGATAGGAAAGGATTTGGTGAATTTGATTACTGAGTTTCGCTCTATGTGAGGCTAGGTATTAGCAAAATATTTGTGCTAAATCAGAAGATATCTTACCCACGTAAAATGTGAGTATATGTGCAAAACTCGAAACAGAGTATCCTTCTCCCAAAAGGGTGGATTGGCTTACGCTACGGCGCTGATCTCGTACGGATGCGGCTTATCCTCTTTGTGACGCCTTACGAAAAGTTAATAAACATGGTGGTATTTGTGCAAACAAGATGGTCAAACGTACCGATTCACCAACCATCGGGACTAGCTCACCGAAGTAAAAATGCTAACTGGCTGGCGTGGTGTATTGGACCGAAGTCTCCAATCGCTGTATGGTGCATGGGAAACTTGTCGGTCACAAAGAGGGTTGAGACATTTCGACTACGATACAATAACGGAGTGGAAAGTAAATGTACCTATTGGTTATAGTGCAGAATATAATTGGTGGATTCAACTCTACAAGTGCAAAGAATTGTGTAACAAAGTAACCAATAAAACAGTTTGTGTAAACGGAAGTGCTATCAGTAAAATAAATGGACGATTGTAAAATTCTCCGTTAGATAAAATATTATTATTGTAAAATTTGTAATGGTGTTAGGAGTATTACATGCCGCACCTGCGGACATGTTCACGATCCGGCAGGGGTTATTGCTTATCGAGAGGTTTATGGTTTTTGAGAACTAATAGGCGTTATTGTTGCACACAAAGTGGAGCAACTAATCTCTCTGGGCGCATATTTCAACTTTGTTACCTGCACAGACAGCAGCCTTTCAGATTGTGTTGTGGTAAATATGGTCTTCAGCAAGGAGCTATTAACTTGCTTTACTTAATATTGAAGAAGGTAATGAACTGCTTACGCAATCTGTTGCAGAGGACCCAAAATACCAGCCCAAAACGCCGGCAACTGAAACGGTTTACGCACTAGATTGGACTTGATAGTCGACGGATAGTTTCGCTTCTCTGTTTGTCCATTGCCTGAAATATCCTTCCGACTCTTGTCAACCGTTCGCCTACATTAGCGCTATTCAAAAATCGCTTGCATGGCAGGCTTTTAATGTTTCATTACTTAATGTAGTTGGTGGCATCCGGAGGATGTAGCAAAGCAAACTGAAATATTTGCATAACGCCCTCACCATATAGTGTCCGTTAGGATACAAGCTTAACCGGCCATGTACGTAGAATGCTTGTATCTAAATTAAGTCATAATGGTCAAATGATGCAACACGCTAAAGAGCATGTTTTCCTTTTCTTTCTAAACGATTTACCGATCATTAATGATCGCGGCAGTGTTCCAGGATGTGGTGGGATTTCGCCAGGCAAGCGTTCTCTCTATACAATGCCACAAGTATCCGTTTAAAAACACTGTGACGTGGCGGATGTGACTCGCCACTAAATAAAGTCACTGCCTCTTCCCTTTTCCGGAGGATCATTCGCACATCAAGGACGTCACCTGATTCAAAGCGTTCCATTGATTCCCCCTTTGATGGCGAACACAACGAACAAAAGCACACCCAGTCACATTTACCTACTCGCACAACATGTCCCTTTAGAAATATACAGTTAAACATAGTTCTACAGCTCAACACACGCATAAATTCCTATGCTATCGGTCAAAATGTACTACTTTGCGCAATTGCCGATTATACATGTCTGTAATACAATGATCACGTCTTTGATGGTGTGCCTCGCAGTGACGATAATAAAATATTTATTTATTTATTTGTTTATCATTTGGTGTATACTAATCTTATACTCATTTTAGATGATCGTCAAGCAGCAGTACACTTAACCCGCTAGATGAGTAACATGGCGATATAATTATTAGTTGATCCTATTGCATTTAATTATCACTCAAATTATCCTAGGGTTCATGCAAGTGTATGCTGCTTTAATCGTGCCATTTCAATTTCCTTGGTCGAATTCTTATAAAAGTAAACTATTTCGCAATATTTTGATTCAACTTGTGTACATTTGTGCAAAGTATACCGGGTTTGCATTAGCCCCCTATATTAATATCTAATGACAAGTAATCCAAACTGTTCATTAGCTGTTCAAATGTTCTCTATGATTTCAGAATAATTTGCTAGCAAATAATTCATTGAAGTTTAGCAGTGTTGTGAACCTGTGAAACTTGCGACACTGAAACCTACAGCTTCTGCACCAATGAAAAGAAAAGTATTTCCTTATATTTTTAATGGAATCCATTTAGAAGTTTGACGCACATCAAAATTACTTGTTGTTCAGAACCAGGTTGTGGCAACTTAGTGTAAAAAGGGCTGTAAAGATGACAGTGCTTAGTAATTTTTCACAATTGCTTTTCCTATCGGCAAATTGTTAATGACATTATGTGTACAGCTTGTTTGCATTAACGAGTAAAGTATACCCCATCATGGCACGCGCTCGGTCCTGCTGAATTTTGGCTGTGCTGTTTCTGCGTGTGTACAGTGAAGTTCAGTCTATTTGAACTTCGGATATTAGACATAAAATTACTATCACACGTCTATTTCCATCGTGCTCGACGTCTGCAACAGTTGTAGCGCAATCTGCGATTCGAACTTAACTGTGCTAAGGCTGTGAGTGGACACTTCCGAGTTTTCGCGTTTGCTGATTGTCTGAAATCTTCCTACTATTCTTTCGATCATAGCATAAATTGGTGACCTCGGCTCATATTTTGTGAACACGTGCTTTCCCTTAGTCATGTCTGATATGACTCCATGTGCCTATCCTGACGATTCCCTCGGAAACCTGCTCCCTATCCCACAAGGTTTTAATCCAGTGTATTGTTTATTTAGAAGGCGGTTTTCGATGTCGCAAGATCACATTACAACCTACCACGTATTCATACGTCGTCTAGGTTTTACCAGTAATCATTTCCTATGAAACCATTGATATCATTTATTCAATGCATGCAGAAACGCTCTATGATAAACTTAAAGTACTTAGCATTTAACTCACCACTGCGTTTGATAATGCGCTTTGGCTAGGGTTTAGTTCCAGGTTTGAGCTTATTTCAGTTTCTTAGCCAGGTGCGCTTCTTAGTAGATTCGTCCAAGCACAAAGACTTCATAATTCGCCAAAGTTGGGCGAAGTGTATTCCGGCAAACATCACAGCGATTTTATCATTTCTAAGCGGCTGTATCACCCTGGGTAAGCCTACAGCAGCGGAGGACAAAACGCAAAATTCTTTTCATAAGTATGCGCTTGATCCCGTTGCTGAGTCTAACACAGTCAGCCTATCCCATAGCACCAGGCTTGCTTCGAGCAACAATACAATCTCGCATCTAGAACCCAGCACGTTTACTACTACTAACCGAAGATAGCCTGATATTCAGCGCGGCGGCGAACCACTTGCACTTCAACAATCGTACTTCTACTTTCAACGTTTGTTCGATAAAGCAGCACGTACATGTCGCCCGGGATGCAAGTGTCTGAGAAGGAATCCGACTCCGCATCTGAACAACGTCAATTGTAGCCAGTAATGCCGACTGCTTACGTTGGCCAATAATTGTTCTCCATCTGCACCTGTTCGACTCCATGATTGCATAAGTATTTTGTAGATGGGTGCGCAGGAACCACCATTTAAATAAATAAATATTTATTCCAGACTATGCGAGGCCCGCACATTGAGGCATGATCAGTTAGGTGCAACTTTACAGACATTTTATGGTAATTGTAACAGTGACAATAAAAAATTGTTCATATGTCCATGGTTGGAACAGTTCAATGGTGGAAATGTGAAACAACAATTGAAGAGCAAGATCAAGAGGTGCGAGAATATACTTAGGTCCTGCGCACGCAAAGCAAATATCAACGGTGAGAGCGTAAAGAGATGAGAGTATACAGGTGAACTAGTAGAAATAAGAGACGGCAGTATACGCAGCTGTCTAAGTACCAGTGTAACAAACGTATCTATAATGGTGACGCTAGTTGGCCCGCCAGTGTGAAGTTATGGGCTGTGACTTTATTTGGTGACGCGTCAACTTCGTTACGTCGCAGTGTTGTTAAACGGAAATTTGTGGCTTTATATAAGAAGAACGCTTGCCCGGCGAAAACCCACCACGTCCTAAAAGGTGCCGCCGATCCATTAAATATCAAGTTGTAATTGGCTATGCTTTAGCTTGGGCGTATATCTGCGCGGTTATTGGCAGACATTTGAGTCTCACTTTTCTCTTTACTGATACGTTACGCGAGGGCATATTTCGCATTTCGGTCTCGTTTCGTCCTGACTGGATGGCTGGTCCTGATTGGTAGGTATTGAGTAACATATATTTTGAAGGTAGCCAGTATTGAAAATTGACCGAACCCAATTGTTCTGACCTTGCATCGGCAGGAGGCTTGACTTCCGAAGTCAGAATGATAGCTACAGTTAAGAGTTATGTAATAAAATACCGCTTGTCGAATTGAACCCAATGTTTAGGCCAAGGGAAACTTTATTTTTGCGAGGTAACAAAACGTTTGCTCCGTTGGTATGTTGTAAAAGCGGCGGATAGTCCACTGGTTACTACGTTTTGTAGTAGTGTCGCAGCTATGGACGATGCTTTGGGTACTCGACGCCCTATGTGTGACGCTCTCGGAAAAAGGCAGCTACGTGCTATGGTGAAACAAGCTCCGCAACAAGCTGGAGTTTGGTTACAGGCAACTCGCTGGCCAACGCTTGCGAAATACGGCCAGAGGCTTTTGCACCTAAATCTTGGTTTACGACGCGAATGTCATTTTACTTTAACAACGCAGATGCTTAAGTACCCAAATTTGGCTCCGAATTCCTTAGCATATTAGGCTTCGTCGTCGATCTAATTTGCAGCAAAATATGGGACGATTGGAATCCGTTCATTTTCCTTGTCTTCTCGTTCCATTTATTTCCGTCGAACTACTTGTACTCGTACCAGCAACGACGTCGTATTCAAACTTGCTTCAGCAATTCTCGCCTTTGGTCTGCACTACTACAGACCATACCGAGTATAAACAGGAGATTTGTAATCCTATCGTCCCAACGGGTAAACCTGTGTCAGCCACGAAGAGACGTCGTTCATTTGACCAACTCCAAGCAGCTTAACGTGAGTTAAAGCATATAAGCAATCACGCATTATTCGCCCACCCACCCGCTTCATAGCGTATCAAAATGGGTCCGGTGTTTGGCGTCCACGTGGTGAGTACCGGGCACTCAATGCCGTTACCATTCACAACAGATACCCTGTTCCTCACATTTATGATTTTCCCTTGGGATTGTCTGAGAAATCAGTCTTTTTCAATGTTGACCAAGTGCGCGCGTACCATCAGATTATAATGGCACTGGCAGACATTACTAAAACGGCCATTATCACCGCACCTTTTAAAAAGATTTTATTCATATGCCCTTCGGTTTTCTCAAGGCAATAAATTATATTCACTTGTTCATTAACCAGGTATTTAGTGGCCTAGACTGCTTTCGCTTACGTAGACCATATCTTAATAGCCAGCGTCAAGCCAGGATAGCACTTGGGTCAACTTCGACAAACACTTGAACGCTTTGGTCATTACGGGGTGACAAATAAGCCTGATTAACCTCCGTTTGGTCAATCTAGTTTCCAATGTAGGTCCTAAAATTGATAGCAAAGGCATTAGGCCCATTTTGACAAAAAGCAGGCAATATTAGGTATACATCGCCTCAATCCTTCGCCCATACCTTCGCAAGGTTAATTCTTACGGATAAATAAAAAATAAATAAATAAATAAATTATATATTCTCGGTAAAACGAGACACACCTGTAAAGGCGTGATCAAATATGCATTCAAGCATAGCTTCTGTGGAATGTTAAAACCTTTCGTTTTAATGAAAGGTATATAAGAAAAGATGTTGTCCGTATGATTGAGCAAACTGCCAGGTAATTGTCCGACCCGGGGACATTATGGCGCTGTGGCGCGCAAAATCCGTCAAAGCACAAGTTGGGGGTAATTTCACCAAGTAGTGATCCGTGATCACAGGAGTCTAAAAATGGATTTTTGCGACCACACTTGCATTTCCACTTACAATGTTATGTGGATAATCGCTAACACGACGGTACAAATAATGTTGTTGCTGAGGCACTTTTACTTATTCACATACACCAAATTCCGTCCTCCACGATAAAGTTGAGTACACCCTTCTTGCTCAGACCATTTATGTTATACTCGCTTAGCTTCGAGCAAATACTACGCTGCGATTGCTGCAAGTACCCGTGGCAAACTTAGACAGAAGGATTCTCTGAGTTGTCCTTACCAATAAGCCAGGACCGTTTGTACCCTAGTCTTTCCAGCTAACCGTCTTTGGCTAGTTTCATGGACAATGACATCCTAGCGTTCGATTCAATCTGAACTTGATTATTGCTCGTAACATCTTGCCTGACTTGTGCCCTGATATTCGTCAATTTTCTAAACACTTTACTGCTACTAGAGCAACAAAGTGCACAGACCCACTAGCACTGCCCTGGAAACATTCACGGTACCAAAGGCGGGTTTTATACACGTTCAACTGCACCTAGTCGGACCGCTTCATCCATCGAAAAGCGTTGCTTCCATTCTGCGTGGTGTTGACCGGTTTAAGAGTTGGTCGCATGCTATTCCTTTACATGACCCATTTTCATACCTGTTGTTCGTGCATTTCTGGTGCATGGATTTCCTTCTTTGTTGTGCCATTTACCAACATTACAGATCAGGGATCACAGTTTGGTTCCAACTTGTTCCCTGATTTGAGTCAGCTGTTAAGCGGTATCCGCATTCGGGCAACTGCAAATCATGTCGTTTCGAATGAACTTGTCGACCGTTTGCATGTACAGCTTAACGACGCCATCACAGATTATTTACCTGAACCACATTGTTCTGAGCGCATTTTAGCCGTCCGTCTTGGTAAACGTAAAGCCGTCAAAGAGAACATTGGTTGCCGCCTTGCCGAACTCATTTCTAGCTTTACTCTCAGGCTTCCACGTAAGCTGCTTTTAGATTCTCATTACATTGGTCAAATGGATCCTGTGACATACGCCGAAAGGTTTAAACACATTTCTGAACAATACGACATACATATAGTCGCCTCACTGCTCGCCAACAAGGAAATCATTCAGACCTTCAAACTTATTCTTTTGTTTCCGATCGTAGTGCTGCAGTAGAAAATCCGTTGACACCCTATTATAAAGGTAATTTCATGTAGCTGTCACAGAACCCTAATTATTTCATCCTGGAAAGAAACGGACCGGAAAATATGTGAGTATTGACCTTATTGCACCCGCTTAAGATGAGGATATCATTACTTTCCTCTCCCAACTTTTTACATCCGTTTGTGCAACCGACGGATTCCCTTGTTTCAGTGCCGTCTTAATCTCGCTCAGCCAAGTACTCCCAGCCGAATCTTTCATCATGTTCTGTGTCTTCCCCACCACACTAGCTGACTTTGTTCCCTAAATGGTTATATCAAGCGTTATCTTACCAGTTCCCGCTTTACCAGGGGAGTTATGGGATGGTTACTTATTTTTAATGTTTTGAATTTTTAGCACCAAATTTATACTGGCATCTTTTGCACAGTTGGTTTGAATTAACCGTTAAAATATACTTCTTTGTGGTCCGCGCTCCGTTGTGGTGATTTTTGGCTCTGCTGATTCTGCGTGTACGGTGCAGTTCAGTGTGTTCGGAATTCGGATATTTACTGGAAATTACTATCGAACGTCCATTTCCATGTTGCTCGACGTCTGCTACATGAATATCGCACTCCACAATTTCAACCCAAACGTGATTAGACAGTGAGCTAATTCTTTCCGAATTTTCGCCTTTACTAAGCGTCTGAAGCCTTGCTTGTCGTCTTAGTATTACTACAAGACTTTTAACTAGTGATGTGCAGTATTCCTCAACTTGTAAATCTGTGTTTTGTTTAAGCTTAGAAATATTTGGTATTTGCTCTATTGGAAAAACGGGAATGTATACTGTCTCTCGACAAGTTTATTGGATTTGCAGAATTTTCGCTTACCGATCGGAGATAAAGTCTAACGATGAAGGACCGAATGCAAATCAATCCGTTTCATGGACCGATGACGAGGAAATACTTTGCAGGTTGTGTTTCTTTGGTTCTGAGTGCCCGTAGGATATACTGAGAGGTTTGCAGTGTGTTTTTGCATAAATTGAAACATTATATATTTTAGATGTACGATGTAACTTGGGAACTTTCCTCCCAATTGTGGTATACGTTTGGATCTGCATCATTTTTATTCTGGACATATATTAACTTTGTACGTAGGTTCTAACTTGAGAACTTTGAAAAATTCGAACGTGACCTCGTAAATTACAGGTTTATAAAAATTTGTTATTGTGATGTATATTCAATTTTAACGACCATTTAACATTTTATTGATAATATTGCGATATTACTGCATATTTGCACCGTTTAGCATATACTGATGTACGGAAACACATTAACAGTATTCAAACACCCTGTGTTTGCCAAAATAGCGCTAGCCAAACATCACGCTTATTTTAAATTTGCGCACGTCGTTAGCAGTTCGGTCACCTAAACAAGTATATTTATAACGAAAACGGCGACTCAAGGTTGATTACAATTTTAGCGCCTAAAAATATTTTCTTAGGTAAACCAGACGAAGTTGTCTGGGCAAAGTGCTTATTAGTACATTGACTATATATAACAAGCAGCAACCACCGCCGTCTACATAAATCATGTTTAGCTTCTGGCAACCCGGCAGCGGTTAGATTGATAGGAACCACGAACTTTATGTTACATTGCGGATGCGTGGTAACTCACGCGCGGATGTATGCTGTTTTGTGCAACCTTGTTTAGGTATAAATTGGACTAATAAATTATTTCTTTAAATTACTTGTTTTAATAAAACATAAAATGGATAAATGTACACAAAGAGAATCTGAAAACACGTTTTAGTTAGTCGGAGTAAACTTAGTGTTATTTATTTGCGTAAGCGTTGTAAACAAAACACAAACGTAAGCGCATATTTTCTTAATAAATGTAGGCCAAACCAATTACGGGAACGCGTATGCTGAATCATATTGCGATCTGCAAATGAAATCCCTCTGTATCTATTTTGTGATTTCTCCAAATACTTTGCATATATTATATGTTGTCTCGCGATTTTATGCATTTAGTATAAGTTGCTGTTATTCACAAATATTAAAGTGTTAGTTTCAGTCCATCCTACATTGACAAATATTTGTTTACTCCTACTTGTTTTGAAAATTGTTACTCCTGTTTGATCCTTGGTACATCGAATCAAGGAACAAAGCCAGGATGTTAGTGGGTGCCCGTGTAGCTATTTCAAAAGGCGGGTCGTGTTGCAATGGAAAACTTATTTGTATAACAAAAAGTTCCCGGTTAGCCTAGTTTTTCACTCGGACACTGATGACGCTGTTAACTTGGTGCACACAAAATACAAAGTGCACACGATTATTGCGCATTGCTATGAAAGCTAGCGTTAGGCAGATTCCATGTCTGCAACATCAGACTTTCAACGGTTGAAAAACTGTGTGTCAGTCGGCAGACAATAGTTATTAATTTTATATAGAATTTTACTCCAGTAACAATTAATAATATTTCTAGGGAGTCGCCAGTAATTTCTGCACACCTAATTTAGCAGAGTTAGGGCGGAATCTGCTTGCTTAACTGCGTTAACACGAGACTTTATATTGTTGCGTTCACGTCATTCGTATTCCTCCTGTTGCGTTCGCAGATATATTTGGTCTCTCTGCTAGTCTTCCAAACGCCATCGGTCAATTACATTTTACTCGATGTCAAAGGTTCATCATTTGTTTGCTCTGAGCGGGGCTTGGCTGCTTAGTAGACTGTGCAGCGGTCCTCAAACACATGGTACAAATACATCACTTTGTTATTCATCTCTTTTGAACTCTATTTCACGCTAAAGCTGGTTAGTTTGATATGACGGATTCATCAAAGCTAAAATCTCCTTCCTCAGCAACGACTATTATCTCGTCAACTGACTATGCAATCCACAAACACCTGCTTTCGCTTTGAATGAGAACGAAGTTCGCCAAGCCTCTCTAATTGTAGGTACGCTTTGTTAGTTATTTTCACTGCATTCATCGTTACTTACTGTCTTTTTGTAACGCATGACAAAGCACTATTACCTATTGCATCGCAATTTTGCCGCGTAACCTCACTGATGGGTAACCTTTTTGAGGCCCAGGTCAACACCGTGCTGCACCCTTTATACCCATTGCTTCTGGTGCTTGCACTAGATGCACGCACTCGGAGGTGTAATCCTCGCCGATGACCGGAACGATCTGTCAAAGGCGGCCGTTTAAACCACTTTGGATTGCAAAACGGTATTCGACGCATTATTTGTGAAAAGTTGCACCTGTCTTTTCTCACCATTTTTATGTTACAGATCCGCGTTGGCGGGATGTCATTGTTACTCAGTTTACATCAGCAGATATGACCAACCCTTAGAAACTGGCAGATCTCTGTTGACGAGCTTTGGTTGTCGAAAATTACAGTACAGTAACGAAACTTTTCAATTTCTTGTACCAACAATCATTAACATCCGCGTTGCGGTGGAACCGGGCGTCCGTATATTTGATGGTGTAAAACCCATTAAAGTTATTTTGCAATATGTTATGGCGGATGCACTAGCGAGAACCCAATTTCATCAGGTAAGCCAGCACCCAAGATACTTTGCCTGCTAGAAATATTCCGCTGTTTTTTTGGGCGACAAGTATACATTAAAATTAAATTTGCGCTATCTAGACAAGCATAAGGCACTTCCTCAATCTAAAGACGCTATACCCCGGACTAACATGCATTTTCGACCCAGGATCAAGGAGGGCGCCACTTTGCTGCTTCCCCTATCGAGACGCTTGGCGCAGACATAATTATGTCCTCCCCGTTAGATTAAGTGCACCAGTTTGGCCTTTACGTAATGAAAAATTTGCTCCCTCTTTTGAGATATGGACCCATAGCAAGTAATGTGCGCCTTACCTCCGCAGCTAAACGTGATGTAAACAACAGTACTAAAATAGCAACCAAGTGCCCCTCAAGACAATTCCAGTGAAAATGTTGCACTTTGAAAGCTTTGATAGATGGAAAGCCACTAATTTAACCCAGCTTTTGATTTACCCAGGCACAGTGCTTATGAACGACGTTCTTACAAATAAACAGTACAATTAGTTTGTTTAGCTACCTGAGGCCTGCTTGACAGTATGCTGGAAAAGCGTTGCTCTTACTCGCTGTTGATTGCGAAAGCCAACTTAGCAAATGTGCTTTGCCAGATAGGCGCCATATGACGAAGATTAACTCAAGTATTCCAGTTCAGTCGCCTAAGTGTGTAATGAAAGAATAAATTAGTTATGATTTTATGCAGGAAAAGCAAGTATCGTTGAAAACTGCCTTGGCCACCCTATAAAAGGAAACAGTTAAGCAGCCTTTCAACTTACGTGCAGCTTGTCCTTACCATCCCTGCCTTTTGAAAACCGTGTTGTGAAACCCGATTAAGGTGCTTTTGGAGAACCATGCGAATGGTCCATAGCGGGCTCCCAACTGCCTCTTCAATGTGTGTAAAGTGTTTTTGGGGTAAATGTGCAGAAAAAGCCGAGTGTCGGGCTGAGTGAGTTGTTGGTTTAGACTCGTTAATGTGCAGGGATCCAGCGAAACTTTCAACCAGACATGGACCTACCGATGGTACACAAGCAAAGCAGAATAAATACAGAGCAGCGTATATACACAGTGGCACACAAAGTGTGCAAAACGAAAAACGCGTAATACTATTTTTGGGTTACAGAAGAATTGCGCTGTTTGTTTACATTTACAATATCTTTGAACCTTTTAGCTGGCAGTAAAGGCTGCAATATCATGAAATATTGGCGTTCTATGTAACATAACAGAGTTCAAAAACATGCTGGTGTTTTGAACTTCCCACCAAGTCGGTTGATAGTAGCGAAGGCAGGAGTGTTGTCGGTGAAGATTGCAGGCTCAGCTAGAGCGGAATAACTGGGATGAATTTGAGACGCTGGCCCTGCTGACGCAGGCTGGGCTGGTGCTTGTTGTGTAGTAGAGCCAAGGGCAAGGTGTTAAAGCATGTCTACATAGAGATAAGCCTGTTGGGCAGCAGCCTTGGCAGGTAGGTTGAGGTTTGAACCAGGCGCTAATACGATTTGCTGGATCCGTGACAGAGCTTCTGCGACGGGATTAAGAGCACTTGCGACAAATCGTCCGTCTGTCTAGTATTGCAGGATGTTGTCGAGGTGTTTAGTTTCTTGCAGGGAGTACTCGTCATTTGCATCACCGCTTGCGCAGATCAATGGAGTGTGGTCAGTGAAAATTGCAATGTGTCCAACCCAGTTTAGGGATTGAAACGCTTGGTACCTAGTTATAGAGGGAGTAGCTCACTTACGGAGGCGTATGACACGATTAAACAGGTTTAAAGCGTTAAAAAAGAAAACTAGAGGTATCCATCATTATACGATGTTTCAGAACTGCACCTTCGTCGTCGTCTGCTGCGTAAATTATCAGAGAAGGTGGTAAATTTAAGACCAGTGCCAGTAGCGCTATAATCTAGAGAGCTTGTCCGACCTAGCATATTCTAGAAAGCGCGAATTGCGTTGGTTACGTGGAGCAATTCGTTCATCTGTTGACTAATGCGCCGTGGTGTGGGATAAAACCTCAATACTGATAAGCGCGTCAAGGAACCGGATCAAATGCTTTATTGAGCTAAGAGCATGATAGTCTTCAGTGCCTGGCTTTTGTCGGGCAGACCCTTGCTACCAGAAGGTTATATCGTGTGCCGAAGCAAGACGGTAATCATCTGGACGATTCTGTAGTTCTTATGTAAATAAAAAGCTGTGTAATTGCGAAGAGCGAGCAACGCCTTTTGGACATAATCGGGGTAGTGCAATTTTGCACACCATAAAATAATGAGCAGGTTCGTGAGTATGGGTTATGCAGTTGGAGTCAGTAGTGTCGTCCCATGTGGTTCAAACTTTGAATGAAGCTTATCCTGGTAGATTGCGAGCTGTAAGCTAAGCTGTATACTAATATATAGGATTAGACGTAGGGAGATAATTTTAGTGGAGTGTGTTGTGCTGGTACTTGTCCGAGGAGGTTATGTATAAAATGCGGTAAAGGTGAGTAAAGCATGGGCATAAGCCTTTTAAGAATAGTGGCATGTAGTGGATTAAACAAGTAGTTGTAGTCCTATGAGATCGGATATATGCGTAGAACTTGTCATAGGTGGTATCTGTCAAATTTCCAAGGCGTGGTAGGTGCAGGGACTTTATTAACTGGCATGATACATCCGAAACCTCACAGTTTTGTTAAACTACATTAGTAGCGTTTTGTAGGGAGTACGCACGCTAGGCGAAAACCACCACGTCCAGGAAACTACAGACCGTTGATATGACATTAACTGGTCTGCCACTTGACAGCTCGTCTTCGCGGCTATGTGCAGTCTTGATTCGCCAATTTCTTTCCGTTGGCTGTGTGGTGGCTACTACGAAGTCGCCCGCGACTTATTAGAGCTGGTGAAATCGGACGACTCAGAAGGCTTGCATTCAGAAGTTTAACTAACAGCATTCCTCCGGTGTGCTAAGATTGTTAGGTGTAACGAATTTAACGGCAAACGTTGATTCCTTGGCCAAGTAGGCGCCGCTGGTATGTCATCGGGTGTGTTTCATGTAAAAGTGATAGCGTTTATTAGGGGTTGACGTTATCCCTTATTTTTTCAAAGCTATGAAAAAGGCATAAATGTGAATTACCTGCAGAACGGCTGGCGGTCATGTCATCTGCTTAAAGATATATATCTTTGAGCTTTCGTGTTAACCCTTGACTGAAATTAGCAAAGTTTTAACATAGTTGTGGATGCCCAACAGCGATCTGAGGAACTTGAATAGGTCAAATGGCGTAGGGACGGTTAATTTCGCAACAGCATTTGGCGCCAAATACGTTTGGTGATAGGTGCGGACTAGGCCTAGTTTGCTGAAAATAGACTTGCCAGTTGGAGCTGAGGATGAGTCGTGTATGTGCGGAATTGGATACTTATGCGGTACGGCCAATTGGTTGGGCGCCCTGTTAGCACCGCATGCGTCGCAGTCGCCGGATGGTTTCTGAAACTTATGTAAAACTGAGGCCTTTGGACTCTGGAAGGGGCGGACTATACCAATTGGAAGCAAGTGCTTCGATTCCGATTTAAACACTATAACATTGCCTCTGGCGAGTCCGCGAGGTTGGACTGACACCAGTGCACACTGATTCCCAATTTTGTGCATAAAGTATGACGTCACGGAAGGCTGGTTCTTCGGAACGCGAACGAGTTTATGAAGCTTGTAGAAAAGATATGTGAAAGACCGTAAACCTTATGACAATAACGGCAGTATCAGCCGCCAGGATTAAGCCGATCCCAATACTACTGGTACCCTTAGTCTGTTCCGCGATGATGTGACCATGTCATCAGAAATGCGAGGTATTAAGCTAACCAGATCAAGAGCCGTCCAACTACATGGTACTGAATGTTGAAATCCTAACACGGATGAGGTAACTTTGGCTTTGGCCGGTCGCGTTCGTCAACAAGCATATTCCTGAGTTCACGGCGTAAATGCAAGGCTTGGCGCAGTTACACGCTGCGTCACCAAAACACTAATGCTACTAACAGTGAGCTTATCAGCTTTTGGAATTTTAGCGCTTGGAAGGCGACTTAGGTTGACAATGCCGGCCACCGTTCGTAGTGCGTTGTTGTACACGGTGACTAAGTTTCGCAAAGTGCTGCGCAACTTGGACATATTCTATGACGAACTGAACGCGCTACTACGTAGTGCTACTAGTTCAGATATTATAGTACTTGCAGAGGATAGAAAAGCACAACTGGGGCATCTGAGCACTCCAGATGCTCAGTTAGTTAGCAATTGGGACTTAACTCCGAACAGACGGACAGCGGTGCTTGTATGCTGCAACTGTGTGCGGAGCACCAGTTGTCTCTGGTAGCCGTGCTTTTAGGACTCAGTAGGCACAAAAGTGCCACTGGGCGTCCTTCTGTAGCTGGCCAGCGATGGACACAAATGAACCACATAGTCATAAGTTACAGATGGCGCAGTTCATTTCTGGATTGCTGCTCGTACTGGCGCACCTGTGTTGACCCTGATCATGCCTTGGTACGCTGTCGTTTCTCCATGAACTTTACCGGGAGGCGCACCAAGCGTCCCCCACGATTGGTAATAGCGCAATTGTCTCAGTCTTTGGTCAGGCAAGCCTATCAAGAGGAACAGCATACTGAACTTCGGCTGTCTTGTCTTAATGACACGCAGCTTCAGTAGAATATGATCTCGGCGGCCCTGAACAGCGTAGGAGCATCTGCTTGCGGCATTATCCATTGTCACCGCACCAGCCACTGTATATCCGAGAGGTCGGTGAATCTGTTGCAATCTAGAAGACACTTCCTGGCTGGCCCTCTACGTAAGGTGACCAGACGGGTTATTAGGCGTGAACTAAAGCAGAGCCTTCGTGCTGATAAGGAAGCCTGGTAAACCAGTATGGCCTAAGAAATGGAGTAGTCAGGAGCAGTGGGTATTTACCGCAAGCTTTTTCAGCTAATCCGCCCCACTGGACCCAGAAAACCAGGCGTCAGTGATACAAGCAGAGACATCGCGGATGCGATGATATACGATAAGGTGCGCCGTATGGCCCGCTGGGCGGAACGCTTTCTGGAGCAGTTCAGTTGGCACCTGCTACCGGAGCTTTTCCTAATCAGGCGATGCAGGACGAGCCATGGACGGTTAGGTTAGAGCCTCCGTCGGAGGCCGAGGTCCGAAACGCAATCACAGCCCTTAATCCTTTACGTGCCTCTGACCTGGATGCACTCCCACCTGCAATATTTAAGGATGGAGGTAAGGTCCTCTGCCAATCATTGACTACCTTATTCGAATGTATCTGGATAAAAGAGAGTGTCCCGGAAAATTGAAGCGAATCGCTTATAGTGGCAATGTACAAGAAGGGCAATCGCACTGACTGTTCTAACCACAGGGGTATTAGCCTAATGCCAGTTGTGACAAAATGATTGGCCTCGATTATCGTTCGTCGCATCTCTGCGGAACGGGTGTTTTAGATTAGGGAACAGCAGGCGGGTTTCCACCCAGCACGTGGCTGTATAAACCATATATTCGCTTCGCGGCAGGTGCTAGAACATCGTCACGCATACCGCAGACGGACAATAGCAATGTTCCTCGATTTCAAGCGTGAGTGTGACCTAGTCGAGCAATGGATTCTGTTCGGAATACTTGCTCGGAAAAGTGTTCCCACGAAATATGTGAAGCTCCTTCGTGCTCTATCCTCTAACACTACAGGCCGCGTCAGGATCTACCGTGGGCTACAGGATAGCTTTCCGACCACAAGTGGCCTTCTTCATGGTTGTCCGATTTCCCCATTTTTGTTCAGTGTCATCGTGGGTTCTACCATGGAGTGTTCCCTTGCGGAATCCCACGACGTACGCGTTGAGGTGCTGCTTGGTGAAAGGGTAGTTTATCTAGATTATGCAGACGATATCGTCTTGCTTTTTAAAGAGGTAAGGGCGGCATAATCGACCCTGAATAGCCAGTCCAGAGTGGTCCCATTATTTGATATGCACTTCGCACCTTTAAAGTTCAAAGTGTTGCTGCAGGACCACTAGCCACTTGATGACTCCTTGACGCTTGCTAACGAGGAACTCGATGTGCTTGTTCATTTCACTTATCATAGCAGCTGCATCAGCAATGAGTTGCGAATAGAAACTGACGTCAGCTCACGCGTTGCAGAAGCCAGAGCCACCTTCTTGAACCTGCGACATCTTTGGCGAGAGAAGGGATTTTCTCTCAGTCCTAAATGCCGGGTATGCAAGGCCACAGGGAGGTCCGTTCTGCTCGACGATAGTGAAACTTGGACCCTTCGGTCAAAAGATCTAAGGTGCCTTCAAGTATTTTAACATCTTCAAGGAATCACGGGCAATGCTGCGTTTCAACACAGCAAATATTCCAATTGTAATCAAATGAATCAAGGCCAGCAAACTGTTTATCAGTACTCGTGCTCTTGTGGTGCACGATACGTGGGTCGCACAACGAGACGCCTATCCCAGGGAATTCGCGAGCACCTCCCGGCTTGGTTTTACAAGGGCGAAATGAGGGTCTCAGACAGCTCAATCATGTCGCACCTCCTCGAAAGTGGCCATACTGCATCTGAGAATGACTTTAAAGTCATCTATTCACTACCTGAAGGCTTATCACAAGGGTACCTAAAGCAAAGCTTGTCTGTCGCCGAGGCTATTTACATCCATCATCTGAAGCCGGAATTATGCGTACACAAACGATTCATACGGCCGATACTACTACCTTGGCCGACTAACATGGTTACTTAACTAATCTTTGTAACCTTAGCTAATTACTTTAGGCCCTGAAGCCTGTATTAATTTCCTTGGATGCACTTTTCCTATCACCTGTAGCCACTTTATTCATCGATCTTGACCTTTCAAACACCTATGAAATCAATCCCAGCCCGATTTGACGCTTACCCCACATAATCCGTGTCATGTAAATGTTTGGGTCTGAAGAGATTTTACCGAAAATATATATTAACCCTGAACTGTTTTCTGGACTTGATTTATTTGAACATCGTTGTTTGCAAAGCAGTGCTGGTGTCGGATGGCACCAGCGTGTCCGCAACGAAAATGTGTGAGCCTGGTTAGTTACCAATAACGGCGCTGAGCTGCTCATGGCATTTTAATAAGGGGTAAACAAAGCGTCGAAAACGCTAGTTGCGAGCTCATTGTTCCCACTAGATGTGAGCCAAATTGCGATGGCACAGGTGATCGAACATAAATAGCCCGAGCTTAGGGGCAATGATTCAAAACCCTACAGTAGAGTCGAACGTACCACTGCATTGCAAACGATAAGTTTCATGGCGTTAGAGAATTCGCGCTGGCGCCGTAAGTGGAGTCGGCTAGCAAAAGCTCCTCGAGATTTAGTTATACTCTTCTTGATTACATTTTCAATTTTACGGGCGCTGCTACAGCTTTACAGGTGGGTGAATTGTTTAACGACTTTTAGCTGACCTCCACTAGAGGTCAGCGCGGAAGGCGGTCGCACCCAAGCTTGGAAGAACTCTTTGCACTTCCAGGGTGCGAAGCAAGGCCCGAAGTGACGGACAGCCAGTGCTAAACATTAAAGTGCAGCATGGCAACCTTGCGGGCTGTCACAGATGCGGGCAATGTCGTCAGCATACACCAAGTTAAATAGCCAATGTCATAGGAGCAGCCTTATATCTTCTAAGTAGTGTCTTGTGAACGCACTTTTCATGACATCGTCAAAAGCAAAGTTAAACAGAAACGGTGACAACGAGTATACTTGGTTTACCCCGCTGGACATATTAAAGAGCGAAAATTGCTGACCGTAATCCCCTAGTCTGCCTGAGCAAGGCGCTTTTTGTTTTCGGATAATATGTACCTAAATTGGTACATCGTTCCCGAATAGACAGTCGCAATTGGCACGTCTATCCACTGAAAGGAATGCACAAATTATATCGATGCACGATGAGACTTCAACATATATGACAGTGCTCCAATCACTGAAGCAAAATGTAGATGTGAGCAATGAAGCCAGAGTATCTATGCCACGTAACTTGCACGTCAGGAAACCGGCATTCAGAAGGGACAATCGGTCGGTAAACGATGACAAAAGAAAGCACTTTGGAAGCGATGAAAATAACATTGTTCCTTTTCTGGTCGACGCATTCCGATTTCTAGACACGTTTGAAAGTTAGGACTATGCCGGAGCGCCTGCAATCGGTTAAGTCAGATTCTTGCTCTAATGGTTTTGCTAGTAACTCGTGTAAAGCCTTGACAAGTGACGGCCCACCGAATTTGAAGAGGGCTAATGGAAGATCACTTTGTCCTGCAGATTTGTATAACTCTAACAGCCTGAACTCCATTGCGAATTCTGTACGAGGGCGCGGATCCTAGGGGGCAACCAAAGGTGCACGGTGCTTGTTGGCATTTTCGATCTAGTAAATCGCTATTCAAGGTGCTCTGTCGAACGTTCTAAGCGCTTTTACAAGTTGTGGACGGGCTGTCTACTCTCGTCAAATATAGTTTCGCGAACACCGTGTCTCCTGCTACCCGTTTCCCCCATCAGGCAGAAAAACGTGCGATGGTTAACAAAGACGATAGCCATTTTTATTTTTGAGGCTTGATAAGGCCAGCAGGATACGCCGTCTCTTCTAGCTAGCACAAACCTCTGCTCGGCGTTTTCTGCGAGTTCTCTTATGTTTGCTTCCAGCCGGAATGTGCCGGCGCGCATCGGTAAGCTCCGGAGAATGCGAAGATACCAAGGTAGTATTAGCGATTGGGCCTAACGCACAAAGTTTTGCCTGCTGCTGGTAAGGTTTATTTTACATGGTACCAGCAAACTGCGTTTGTAGCAAGTGAGGGGTTACTGACTTCGAACTTCAGAGTAATTTGATACACAAGTTAAAAAGCTGGCTTCGTCAGTTGAATGGTGTCAATGCGTTCACAGCAATATTGTGGGCGTCCACTGAAAATCATCCGCGGGTCAGCGCATGCAAGTGAATAGTCGGTGTTCACACGTGGCCAGAAACACGAGCGACAGTTCTGGAGGCAGTCATTTCAGCAGTTACTTATCTTAACGGGATTGGTTTGCTTCCGTAGCTGGTTCAAGGCTGGTAAAAGCCGTCACCCTCCGGTACTTAGTTTTGGCAAGAAACACGTGTGTATTTTCATGCAAACGAAGTAACTGCTCACCGTTATCAGTAACGAAGCACGCATTATATTGGAGTGCCAGATTTGTTCATAAGTACCTAAATATCCAGGTTTAGCGTTCAGGTCCCCCGCCGGCACTACAGTGTCCAACCTTCTTCTGTAGTGAAGGACTCGTTAAGTTGTCGGTAGAAGTCGTTTTTTATGGAAGTGTCGCCGGAGACTTGTGTGCTTAGGCAGCGGTAACAAATAGACAACTGTTAGTCTCGCGCTGCTTCAAAAATTTGAACTAGCCAGCCAACAAGACCTTACACATCCGGCTACTGTTTGGGATCCAATTAACCAGAATTGCTTCAGTTCGGGGACTAAGGGCAATACCAAGACCGGCTTGGCTAGTGTTTGTTGCTGCATCATAACCGGATAGGCGGAATTGGAAAGTGCTGCTTGTGACACTTGAAGCGGATGGCAACTTGAAGGCTGAGCACCAGCCTTGCAAACGGGTCGCCGATATGCAATAGATATCGAGTGAAGGGTACTTCCCTGTTCTGACAAGACATGCCTGTTGGCCGTTCTGTGGCAATGTGTAGACACTGCAGCAGGCTAATCTTAAGGAAGACCGTAGGCTTCAAATGAATCAGCTGATCTGGGCTGGATGGATTGCTTGGATATTGGCTTGTCTACAGGCTAGTAATGACGCTCAGAAATCGAATGAGTTAAAACCACAACGTAAGGGACTATCAAAACAGGGTGGAAAAGGGACACGTATAGTACGTTAAAAATAAGGGGCTAAAAGTGAAGCTGGAGATGGTCGACTTAGGTAAAAGTCGTAACAGGGGGAATATGCAGTTGAGTAGTCTTGCGCAGTAGCATCCGTGCCCCTATCCAGCCTGCTCAATACAGCAGATAAAGCACATTAATGATCATTTTCGGCGGCCAAGGCATCAGGCAATTGTTTAATAAATGTTTCACAGTATTGCGTTATCAATATACTGTCAGGTTGCCCAAGCCTAGACACAAGTACAGTACGGGTACACAATTGTTATCGCAAGGCAGCCGGTTTACAGCTGTGCTGCAAGGAGTCCGTTCGAAGAGATAATAAGCCACACGCATTCCCAACCTAACATGGTGGACAAGGTAGCTACAATCGTCTGGTGTCTCACCATTGAGCAATCTGGTATGCATGGCTATAAATGTGCCAAACAGCGGCACGCAAGCTAGCTCAATGCATAACTGAAGCACGCAAACCATCGCATCAAATTAAGGTCCAGTCTCATTGTGTGGCCGAAATAGTTCCGTTTGTATGCGTATGCAATCACGCTTTAGTTTGTGCGTCTGCTTCTATCGGGAGCATAACAAATAGTTTCTAAGTGAGGAAGTGACTACTTGGAGTTTGTTCACACTCGTGTATATAATTGCGCCATTCAAATCTTTGGTTATGTTCACATCAGATATGCCTTTTGTGAAAAGCACAAGATTCATAAAGTGGTCTTACGTTGGTGTAATTCAAGTACCTAATATTCCCAAATTTACCGCTTTAATTTAGCCGCCAGTTAAATGAATGCAAACAGGTTACCAAGTTTTTTAAATCAACCATCAATGGAAATGTCTTTAATGCTCCAGACCTATCAGCGGCTTCATTGAAGCTTTGTAAGTACTATACTTCTTCCATGCTACTGATTACCTCACTTGCTACTATTTGTTTTCTCGATATCAGTTTTATTTAAAAGTAAACGGCATTCTTTATGTTAGTTAGTTTTGTAGATCGCTGACCGTTTTGCCAGGAGAAGGTTCCCAGTAGGATGTATGATAGAGGAATCACAGCAGCTGTTTTGCATAAAATCGGACTACGCCGTGAAGCACAAGCAACGGCGTCGTAATCTTTTGTCCGATAAACATAAGTTTGACCTAATTGTTTCACTCCAGATAGAAGTCCATACAATTTTATAAAAGCACAATTTTGCTCTGTCAAATTTATGACATGGCCCGATACACCTTCGTTTTAATTACTTTTTGAGTTTCAATGGCGAAAACCATTTGTTTTAATGTGATTCACCTTGCCAATTACACCGAAATTTGCTCCCGAATGTTTTTCCTCGTTGAAACAATCTAACTAACAAAGGATAAATTATTATCAGCATTGCCAATGCAAATTTGAATGGTAAGAAAATAAGTCTAAAATTGCAAGTGCAAGGAACCAGAACTTTGCAAGTACATCTAAAAAAAGCTGAACCACTCCCTCGTAAAAGTGGTCCTAAGCAACCATTTCTAATGGAAATTTTAGAAGCTTTTACGGCAGCCTTGTAAAAAGCCCTTCTGTAGAGAGTACAGTCAACTGCATGCGAAAAATTGCTTCAAAATCTTTCAAATATTATTTCACTGGATTAAGACCAGCCAAGCCATTCGGTCCAAGAGATATTTATAAGGAATTAAAGACTGAAATCAATAAAGGCAGGTGATTTGAATGCGATATAATCAGTAGCATGAAAGTGTGTTTTGGCTTGCACACACTGCATTTAAATGTTTCGTTAAATATACCATCTTATGCTTGTGACCCTGAGATATTGGAGCTCGGCTGACATTAGCAAACTAGCAAAAATGAAACTCTAAATTAGTGTACGTTTGCGTGCATAACAGTTTTTCAAAATTTGTGGTAAAATTACTTCCTCAGCAGATTGTGTCACCCGCTCCGGCGGATGATAACTACCACTTTGCTTATAAACCCCGGCGCACGGCACTGGATGCAGTCATATCCTACTCATTCTATAGAGCCTGCATACGACTAAAAATATTACTTCATACGGGTTCGATTCCATGGTTATTGGGACGTTATAGGATAGGTCAATTTTACTGAACCTAATAATGGAGAATGGAGTACACAGTCAAACTGTAACTTGCCTTACTCTAATCACAGCTGCTCAGTATCTTGCTTTCTGACTGCTTCCATACGACCGAGACCTAAATAATGTACACACTACATTTCCAACGCACCGGTTTCCTCACCCAGAGAAGTTTGCTGGATTAGCTTACTCTCTATTAGTAAAGCTCCTTTTAATCAGTACTGCTCTCGATTCTGCCATTGTAATATTCCTAATACTCTCAATGTTTTCATTTTACGCCGATTAATCAATATCGCCTGAAAGATCATTTACTCTCCGAAATCTCTCAGATCACTGTTTGGTTGACGAATCCCTATGTGTGCCTCCTTAGTTTCTGCACCATTTATCTTGACCCAGTACTTTCATTATTGCGCTCGTTGTCTTCCTTCCTTCCTCAATCGGACGGCCACTTATCAGTGCCCTGCAAAGACTCCATTTCCCCATCTCTGATTGCTTCTATGCTACGGAGGCACAAACGGTCCAGGATCTAAGGAATTGACGCTGTTTCGCTCCCCACGACAGCTTGATGGACTTATTCACGCTTTATAGATATAGCCAATTTATGCCCTATAAAAGTACGAATTAATGTAAATGCAGTGTCCATTCCTTCTTATACTTGATGGTTAGCTCGCATTGCCCTGCCGTGGTCGAGACCCACTGCTCTATTTCTTTCATTCTGCCTCATCCATTGCTGCTAAGTCCTGAGCGGTATAGGCTCCGCAGACCAAACAAGATGTTTCCTCACATTTTGAGCCAGTTAAACTTGCCAAACATTGATTTTTAGCTAAATTTTACCTTCACAATATGTCGTTATGCAAACACGCCGAGTAATCCAGTCTTACCCCATCCGCCTCCTGCTCTCCGGATTCATTCAGACTTCTTAGACGTCATCTTATTTAGTTTGGCTAACTCAACTCCCCGCTTACATTACCTGGATAGCTTCGTGAGCTTTTCCAACATTTCTCAACCTGACCATAACATTTAATATCGCGCTCTGTTTTCATTCCTTCTTTGACTGGGGCGCCAGATCTCACTGTTCTGCGGTGAACTAGTCCCACTGAACGGCCTCTTTTTTCTCTGGCTTCTGTTATGCTATCCAGACTTAAGCGGTATACGCTATGTGGACGCAACGCCCTTGTTCCCCTAACCAGAGTGGCTGCTAGACTCGTTCACTCTATATCGTTGAAGCCGCTTTTTCCTGCGTTTATCGTTCGCGATATTCGTACGCGCTGACTAATCCAGTCTGGCCTGAGCGGCAACCTTTTATCCGATTTTACGCAGCGTTCTTCGACGTCACAAAACTTGGTTCGGCTTACCCAACATTTTGTTTACATCACCTAAAAAGCCTCATGCGCTCATCCACTCTTTATCAATAAACTTATCTCATCCCGTTCCTAAACTTTTCTTATCTTGATCTATGTTCTTAAACTTTCTTCTATCAGAAGACCAGTTCTCGCTGACCTGCGGTGGGTCTAGTCTTACTTGACCAGTCTATTCCCCTCCGACTGAATCTATGCCACCCAGGACTAAGCGATATTTGCTTCACGGGCTCAACACTATGCTGCACATACTCCTAGAACCTTCTGGACTTTTTCACCTTTTACTGTGATAGGTTTTCCACATTACCTCTCTTGGTTCTGCCGACCTAATGATTATGTTTACATTACTTGTACAGCCTTGTTGGCTTTTCCAAACTTTACCCATAAAACGTTCTTATTACAAACCTCACCATTTCTTTATTTTCGCGCTCTGTGTTTTCATCTCGTTTACAATCGAAAGGCCAGATTATCTTCCCTGCCATGATCTCGTATCACTGACTATTCTGTTGCACATTGACTGCTCTTTTACAAATGTAGCTAAAGCGTTATAGGTTCTGCAGGTACAACGCTAGGCTTCCCTTACATAAATCGCCCGCTAGACTTGGCCACCATTTATTGTAAGCACTTTTCTCACCATCACTATATATTCCTAAGCAAAGGCGCCGACAAATCCAGTCATACAGGATCCGCCTCCTGCTCTCCGGAGGCATTCAGACTTCTTAGACGTCATCTTATTTAGTTTGGCTAACTCAACTCCCCGCTTACATTACCTGGATAGCTTCGTGAGCTTTTCCAAATTTCTATCGATAAACCTTTCTCAACCTGAACATAACCTTTATTATCGCGCTCCGCTTTCATTCCTTCTTTAACTGGAGTGCGAAATCTCACTGTTCTGCGGTGAACTAGTCCCACTGAACAGCCTCTTTTTTCTCTGGCTACTGTTATGCTACCCAGACTTAAGCGGTATACGCTATGCGGACGCAACGCCCTTGTTCCCCTAACCCGAGAGGATATTAGACTCGTTCACCCTGTATCGTTGCGGCCTTTTTTTGCATTTATAGTACGAGCTGTGCCTACGCGCCGGCTAATCCAGTCTTGCCAGAGCGGCAACATTTTATCCGATTTCACGCAGCGTTCTCCGACGTTACAAATCTTGGTTCGGCTGACCCAACGTTTGTTTACGTCACCTGGAAAACCTCATGAATCCTCCACCCTTTTTTAATAAACCATTCTCACCCCGACCCTTACCTTTTCTTATCTCGCATTCTGGTTTCATTCCTTTTTTAATTGGACGGCCAGCTTTACTCTCCTGCCGCGATCTTGTCTCACCGGATTAGTCTGTTTCTCTCTGACTGCTCTAATGCTACCGAGAATTAAACGTTACATGCTTTGCAGACTTAACTCTGTTACCCCTACTCTGAGGGACTGCTAGACTTGTTCAATTACTAGTGTTATAGCCTTGTACTTATATTCATTTTACGCCATAGTCCAAAAGCGCCGACTACTGCTGTCCCGCTTAGTCGGCCCCCTACTCAATGAATATATTTGGACCTCTGAAACGTCAATTCTCTTGGTTCGGCTGACCCAATGGTTCTGTTTACATTACGTGGAGAGGCTCGTGGGCTTCCACTCTTAATCAATAAACTCTTCGCACCCTCTCTATATCCTTTTATTCTCTCGGTTTCTGTTTTCCTCCCTTCTTTTAATCGGACGGTCAGCTGTACTGCTTTACCGTTATCTAGCGTCACTTGACCTGTCAGTCTCTCTCTTACTACTCATTTTTAGCTAAGAGGTCAGCGGTACAGGCTCTGCAGACCAAGCTATACGTTTTCCATAACCCTAGGGCTTGCTAGGTTTGTTCACTCTTTATTGTTCTATTTTTTTCTTTCCTTTATTTAGGTCCCAATCCCAACGCGCTGACCACTCCAGTCTTGCTTGATCGACCCCATTCTCTCCGTATTCACTCAGACTTATGAGGCGTTACCATTCCTGGTTTGGCTGTTTTAACGGACCGCATACTTCCTCGAAAGCCTTGATGAATTTTCCAATCTTTCAATAAAAGCCTTTCTCAACCTTACACTGTCATTTTCTTATCTCGGTCTCTGATTACTTTTTAACTGGATGTCTATCTCTGTGCCTTGCCTTAATCTATTCTTCACTGACCGTATTTGTGCTTTCTGACTGCATCCCTACTACTGGGACGTACACGATCTAAGTGCTGCATACCTAACGCATTGTTTCCCTGAGAACTTTGCTGAATTTGCTCATGCTTTAAGATCACAGCTTACTTCATGTTTAACCTTGATCCTCACCATTCGTATTCCCTACTTAATTAAACGACTAAGTGGAAATCCACCGAATAATCTAAACCCATCGGATAAGCCTATCGCTCTTCGACTTCGCGCAGTCCACTGAAGTGTTACTGTTCACGGTACGGCTAGTCTAAATTTTTATGTAACATATGTACTTAAGATACTTAGTTTACAATGAAACATATAATTTGAGATTCATTAGTGAAGGTATTTTTGCGACTGATCTTTTTCTCTGAGTTTCGCATGCATGGTTGTTGTCTACTTTTGTGGCCGCTTTTGTTCGTTGTCTTTTCCTTCAAGATTTCCACAGAACCGGTGGCAAGAAACCGAGGATGTGTCCATTGCCTTGACCTCAGCACTTCAACGAAGTACATTATTCCACTACCTGGCAACAGATGGATAATGCTTACGCTGCTTTGTTATTTACCGGATGGACAAAACACTTATTTTTTGTCTTGGGTGGATGGGACTATATTGAGGCCAAAACAACTGGGTTCAGCTCGCCCCTACTTTACATAGCTCTTACTCGGAGTTCACCTTCTGACATTTACCGTCAACTCTGACACTTCCGCTAACCGGAGGGCAGATTTTTATGCCTGTGCTATGCACCTAATTTAAAGATACCAAAAACACAATACTTTCACTGTTGCAATAACAAATTGGTGCGGCCATTTTGACTTCTGAAATACTTTTTACTGACCACATCCGGAGCAGCCCACACTACTTTTGCCGTCCATATGGTCGTGAATGCCAGTGTCTCCAGTCCACAGAACTTACCCTGGAATGATTTCCGGTTTAATATTCCGGACAACTTGAGCTTTTTCGGGCTTGAAATATTGCGTTTTGGCCGTTCTCCTTCCTCTAATAATTTGTTCAACAGCATATTACTGGATACCCCTCAGAGACATTACGCGGTTCCACAGATGACAAATACAAAGCATTTTGCGCTCCCTATCGAAGTAGGTTGGCTAACTGCTGGTCTTTATATTCTGCTTTATGTCGTCCCACGCAATATTTGCGTCATAGCAAACCGATACTGCGTTTTGTTTCTCAATGGCGCAACGCTCTGTATGCCATGTAGATGGTAGCGACCAACCTATAGGCTACTGCTTTCGTAGAACATTCAAAAGACACTTTCAGCACAATCATTGTTGCACATTGTACATCATTTGATTCTACTAAATGTTATACCATGGGAATTTAACAATGTTTTTTCTACGCCTATGCCGTGCAGCCAACTTTCTCTCTCTGAACTTTCCTTACCTCTGAAGTCCGGAACTTCATGTGGATCTGGGATTAGACCGGGAAACGTTTTTGCTCAGGACAGGACATAACCCACAAGGGCCTACGAAGAACACGTCTGTACACCAAATGGATACCACTGCACTCACTACCACGACCGTTGTACAGTAATGATAGCTGGACACGAGACCTTCACACTCCTGCAAAGTATACATAAACCTGAAAAATCCAGACGCAAGAATCTGACGTTTTGCTTAACTGGACACACAAAGATGACAAAGTTCTCACCCCCTATGGGCCACAGCCATTATGGCTGCCTCGACCAAAGACAACTGATCAGCTAACAGAGGAAATGGGAAGTTAATTGATTGCGGATAACCGAGGACGAATTCAGTCGGCGAGCTGCTCAGCCAGTTTTACATTATTGTACAAACGTATTTCTGACAGTGTTCCAGTACGTTGTGGGTTTTCGTCTGGCAAGCGTTCTCCCTATGAAAAGCCACAAATATCTGCTTAACAACAGTGCGACGTGGCGGATGTGACTCGCCACTGAATAAAGCCACTGCCTACAACTGGATATTGGCAAGTCGATTAGAATCATAATTTAATATTTTCCTGACACGTTCAGGAGTAAGATATTCCCTGAATACACGTATCCTTTTCACTAAACATGTAATGCCCAGACTGTTTATACTAAGCACGCTAGAACCCAACGTGTCGTCATGCCTTGACGACTTTATTCCTCATAATTAATTTTACAATTTCCAAAGCTTGTCCAAATTTCGGCTTACTACAGATTACATACATACCAACGTCTTTGTTGCGAAACGTAATTGCATGTGAATGTTGATCATGCCAGGTTTGGTGTATCTCGACAAATTTGAGAACATACTATTTATTTATTAATTAACAGCTTACCTATCGTACAGGTAGTGCCATTCCGTCGGGAGTTGACAAGAACCATGGATAATACAGTTCCGCTCCCATCATGCATCAGCCTGCGAAAACTATGGGTGTACGCTGACTGTGACTAACAGAACCAATAATCGGTCAACAAGATGCATTGGCAATTGCAACTTGTCGTTCGAATGCATCGGTGGCAGTGTTCCAGTACGCCGTGGGTTTTCGCATGGTAAGCTTTCTCCCTGTAAATAGCCACAAAGTCTGTTTAACAACACTGCGACGTGGCGAAGGTGACTAGCAACTGAATAATGTCACAGCCAATAAGTCCACACTGACAAGCTGACCATGACTAAATTCTACCATGCCTGACATTCCCGGACAAATTCTCACCTGCATAGTTCGTCGCCACGTCTTTTTCTGCGCATTCAACTTTGTTCTTTGTAGGCGTGTGTTTTCTATTCGCCTCCTGAATGTTTCCATTAATATTGCCATTTAGTTTGTTTGCATTGACGATGAAAAAGTTGACAATGGAACCATGTGGGTTCAGAAAGCTTATTATTTCATGGCTTGACTTGCCTTGAAACAACTTGCAGGGCATCTTTTATTAACCTCCTTGCGATTATTATCTAGTTACGCTACTAACGCCATAGGGCAATAAAGCATCGCACGCCGTGCGCACATACGGTATTTGCAAAATATATCATTCGCTGCACAGGTACGATGAAATGTAGGCATATAAGAAATGGAGAAAAAGTGTCCACATTAAAATGCATGCGGTTTGCGCGGCAAGCTGTTAGTATGGTAATTGCTGGTCTGTAATATATAGTGTTATTTTAACGTCTTAGGAAAACTGCTAGAAGTATGTGGAACTGCAATTTTGTCAGTCATTTAAAGGAATAAGGCATTAAGGTGGCTCGGTTATTCATTAAATGCGCAGAACGTAGGAAAGAGTTAACAGTCGGACAAAGGTGCTACAGAGCTATTTTCGACCAGCTGGTGATGAGTGACAATATAACACATTGGTAAGCTTCTGGCGGTTGGCTACGGTTGGCCAAGGCCACGTTCCGCTTTCGTTTGTTACGACTTATCCGACTAGCTTGTTTACCGCTTTTTATACTCAGTGATACGTTACCTTCACCTACGTTGGTGTCCTTTGCTCATACTAGGCTCTAATCAAATCCGTGTTTATGAATCGGAACCATCAAGCCTCTGCTGGTTTGACCTATTTATTCCCACTCGAAATAGACTTCTGCTTTTCTAATTGCCACAAGAGGCACTTGCTATAAACCTGCTATATTTTAACCACACAATGCTAAACGGCCTTATCGCTAACATCCTAAATTGGTCGGTCTGTATTTACCCTTTTACAATCATACATATTTGAACTTGTTATCTTTAAGTCAACGCGCAACCGTCACACTTATGACATAGTAGACTGGCATGCTGACTACTTCTGACTCCAGCAATTTGATTGTTAGTCTAAACAGGTGAGCCACACCAAAAATCCTATTAATCACAACTGAAGGTGTTATCCCCAAACAACCTGCGTTTATTTTCTTCTGACCTTTCTGTCCTTAATTAAATAAGGCTGTTGTTTAGCTAATCTCCGCGTTCAGACTATGGAACTTAAGCTGTCTTAGAGGAAGCTCATACGCAATTATTCACTAAGCTTTCTACATACATGCATAAATTTCATTCATTCCGACTATGGCATTTGTGACGCTAACTTGCTAGCGTTTGCCTGTTACTGACATATTTTATCCGATCCTACCAGGAGGTACTTATCTTAAAGGCAGCGCACAGCTTTTAAAATTGTGATATTCGCCTTGATTGCATACAGTGATCTATTACTCGTAACATGTTATAATGGTTTCCACCAGTCTCCATCTCCTTTTTACCCACTAATCCCAACCGCAAATTTATAGTAGGCATTCTACCGCTGCTTTAAATCTGGCAATTTCGTACCCACTTAAAACAAACCGAGGATCTTCCATATCACCACCCACCTATATTCTAAACAACCTTAGTCAACACAGAAATAGTTCGGTCACTTTTGTTTTGCTCTTATTTTCACTAACATCTTCCACTTTGCCCTGCGATACTGAACGGCTTTATCGCCAACAAACTACCCGCGTCTGCCTGCCTCTCTCTTCTTTCAATCCAATCTACTTGGGACTACTCAGCCTTAAGGCTTCGCACCAATTGTACATATAATAGGGTAGCCAATTTGCGTGTTGACCAAGCTCTGCTGTCAGCGACATGTTCGATTCCTTTTAAACTACCCCCTTGTAAATCGCCAATTCTAATCACAACCGCATTTTTTATAACCGCGTCTAAGTCATGTCAGTAATTTCTTGGCTATTATACTCTCAGTTATATGTAACTGCCTCTTCACGTTTGTCTTGCGGCTAGGGTACTGAACTAAAATCGCCATAGGCATAAGTTGACCGCCACACTCTGGTGTCCGGCATATGGAGCATGTTCTCTGTAAGACCATCAAACCCACATCTTAGTTTACTGAAACACTATTTTCCCCATTTGCTTTTCATTCCTCCGTTGCAAAATAATTTCCATCCTCTACAGATTTGAGAGCCGCATTTTTTGCTTTACATCTGGTCACTTTATGAAGCAAAAGAACACATGAGGCAAATTACAGTGCCACAATTATATGCGTTTTCTTAGTTCAAGCGCTGCGGCGACTGATCTTGTTCTTTTATGCGATACGGAAGCATTCCGTTGCCCTTCGATGTAGCTGCCATAGTGCGTTGCCTTGTGGTCCGAGATGTACACAGATAAAACTGCAAGACTTCTAGAACCTTCCTTTGGTGAGTCATCAATACTGCTAAACGAAGGATAAAGCTTCAATACCTGGAGATGCGAGATGATTATTCCACTGGTGCTAGGAATTACCATCCGGACAACTTACTTATTAAATAAATAATGATTTATTACCACAAAGCTAGGCAGTCTGTTAAGCAGGATCATTGGAATGCAGTTGTGTATCTAGCAACCTACCGAGCAGATCCAGAAGCAGGCGTATGACGAGTTAGATTGTAATGTGATCACGTGGTTGCGAATCACTTTAAAGACGGATTGTTATATAACATATGCCCGGGAGCAAAATCCTAAGGCCCGTGCACAGAGACGAACAAACGAGACTGCCGAACATGCAGCACAAGTGACTGTGACTCCAAAAGCTGGTGCATCAATGATAACAACACAGAATTTCAACCAGTTGGTTTGCACTACTTGTTGCAGTAACATATGCGCCATATTTTATGTCGTCTCCCCGCCGTTGTATGCCTAATCAACCTTAACACTTACTTGTCCTACACTCAGCGGCTTAACCTTCTTCTGAGTACCCATTAATAATGTCTGTTAAGAATGTGAAAAAGAGAAGCTCGCTGAAGTGCAAAACAGAAAGACTATAAAATCTCTGATAGCACACAATAAAACCACAAGCTTACTGTAAACAATGGACGTCGATGGTCTAAATACCAACAAAATTGGATGTAGCGGCAAACCGCTCCAACTTTACCACAACAATTCCGACTGAAAGAAAAACCGGCTTGTAGCCCATGCGAAAGAATTAGCCACGTTGAAAGGCAAACTTCATGTATTCAACACATACTGCGAACAAGTCTTAGCATTCTCTGAACAGCATAGAATTTCGGCAACGGGTACACTAGACCGATTGTAAAATGCTGCTTTCTTCCTACACTCATTTGCATTCGAAATGCAAGAACGTCTCCTTAAATCGTATATTGTTACAATTATTTACGTGCCTGATAAACGCAACATAGACAAAGTAAAAATATCCCCGTAATATGGTGTAAAAATAAGGAGTCGCTCGTCGATACTTCAGAGTGAGATAAAAGGAAACCACGTCCACATGAACGATACTCGTGAAACGTCCAAAAGGAAGGAGCGCATCTAAATTCCTATGAAGTAAAAGTCTAGTTGTCGCACAAACTATGTTCAAAAACCTTATATCCAGACAGGATCAAAAGCCTTTTCAAAGGCAACTAATAATGAAACTAATCCCCTTCGCCCATTATCCTAATTATATTCCTAATAGTGAAGCCTGCACTGATGCTGTCATCAGCAACCTTGACCATGACAAGTCAAACGCGCGGATTAAATTAGGCGATGACTGGCATTGCAGTCTCCAGCAACCACATGGGAGGTTTTCAAACAGCAGTCTTAATTTGTCCATGTATAGAAAAGTCAACCAAGTTAGAAATCTAACGCAGCAGGATACACCTGTTGAACATACACCCAACTCCTTTGTCCCTTCTCAAAACCGCGAGTATTTGAAAAAGTTGACATTAACTGTACCTGATACCTATCAAGAGCGAGAACAAAACTCAGGTCGTCACGTTGGCATCACAAAAACAAATATTAAATTCCGACGAGAACGAAGTAATCTATGGCTCATCACCAACAAACCGTGGATTAGACAAACACAGGGAAAACACCCTGTCATAATTGTTTACTATAAACACACAAAGCGCAGGTGTTCGGAAGCGAGCATTTCAAAAACGTAGATGTAGGCAAAAAGACCAACTCAGTAAACGTGCAAGTCGTCAAGCTTTCAAATGCAACACCGATATCGTTGTCGGGACAATTCAGAAGGAGCCGGCATAATACGTACCCAAAATGTCTGACTAAGATTCCAAATCCCGCAACCTCAAACTGGCAAAGCATTTATGTGTGCGACAATGAAATAGTCAACAAAATGGTGGTAAGCCACACGGACTTAAATGTTAAATTGTGCAATCCCTACAGAAAGTTAAACTTCACTCATCACCGCCAACTGTAATATTCCGTTGACAACAATACAAACCTAAGAAAAACGAGTTTGTATACGTTAGCATTCCCCACCAATATTACTACGGATGGAAATGGTTTAGACTATGATATACCACTACGTCCTCCCTTATCGACCCATCCTATATCCTGTGCGAATGAGCATCATAGAACAAGCAAAATCTTTATTATATATATCATTCATTCCAATAGGATGTAAATATCAGTGAGCGGTAGCTACCTTAACAACGTAGGAACAATAAATATGTAGTCAAAGATATATAATCAGGATACGGGAATACAACCCATCTTTAATATATAGGTGTCTCTTAACAGCTACTATCAGAAGAATCGCCAGGTGTAAAAGATGATTACAATTTAAGCCAAGAATCCGTACTGTTATACGGGTGATTCAAACGGCAGTGAACATGAAGGACATCCACAACACAAAAACAATGTTTGCGAGCAGTGCCGTAGCATTTCATATAAGCCCTAGTTATATCAAATCAAGCAACTAATTGTCCACCTTAGGTATAAATAGAAAACTGCTTGAAGCCAGCAAGCATAAAACTACAAAGCCCGCATGAACACTATCAGTACTGCTGTTGGTGACAAAATTGATTGTTCCCTCTCAAGCAATTATATTGCTAGACGACCTCTGTTAACATGACTACCGATATATAAATGTAATATTGTAGGCTATTTATGGACAGCTGCAGCAAAGGCATAAATGTTGTTTATTGCACAGCGTAAACCACTATGAAAATGGGCTAAGTGTTTACCCAAGTAAAAGTAAAGAACATGAGGGGAGTAGCAATGTTTTGACAACAGTAGCTTGTGATTATGGAAAACTATAATCTGACAAAATATGTGGTGCACAAATTCCTTAACTCATATTTTCCTAACCGTGTATGACATTGACGTATATTTCGGATACACCTGCTTGACATAGTTGTGAATACGTTGCCCACAACGACCAGAGTACGCAGTATACAGCGATGGGCACGGCTGGTGAAAAGGCTGCTCGCACATTATGGAATTTACATTGAAACACAGGCAAAAATTACGTCACTAAAACGTTAGAGATTTTCAGGTAAATGTTGTTTCATGTACTAAATACGAGGTTGGTTTGAATGCATCCGCGACGCATTTGTAAGTGAAGAATACCGAGAGACGGCTGCTAGGGGATCCTAGATGGCTTGCAATGTGAACTTCCTACTAGTTAAACGGAAAAGAGTTTTCCGTGGAATGCAATGCCATCATATAACATGGCTGTGTGGCCTATTTCATTAATTGTCGGGTTTACATTACCACTGTGTACCTAGTGCCTCTAAATTTATATTACATTATAGGAAGGTCACATTCCAGTTTGTCAAACCAAACCCATGTTTTCCGTACGCTTTCGTTATTGGTAAGCGGACCATAAGTCAAAAAGTGTTGAGTAAGTAACAGAAACTACGCTAGGTTTGCAATCAGTGCCACAGAAGTACTCATATCAATGTAATATCGTCGACTTCATACAGCATTGTTAAGCATTGTTGTCCACAGAAAAATCGCTGCAAGGAGACGTTTATTTGGGACAAAATATGCTGCAGCGTATTTTGGTAAACGTCGTAGCTCTTCGAAAATTATTTATTGAAATGTGTCCTGCCAGCTATATTTGTAATAATAGAAAAACCTGGCTGTGTTATTCCCCGCTAGAAATGCTTTCAGAGTATACACAGCTTTATCGAGTATACGGATTGGTTAAATACGCGTGTATATTTAGTAAAAATTACTAGAGGTGGACGACAAACTATTCCGAAGTTAGCAGACTAATGGACCCAATAATAACTAGATTCACGTTGGTTTTTCCCCCAGATGATGAGGATCGCCCCGAGTTATGTTTGCAAGATGGAATGTGTATAATTTCTTTAAGAAATTTTAGCGGCGTATCTCGCGGAGTAACTCTTATGGATATTTAATTTTGACAACATTTCGAACTAGACAATACTATTCAACCTTTTGGTGAAGGTGCGTTAAGGCCATTAGGAAGGTCACGTTTAAATTGTCGAAGAAAAGCGAAAAATAATTACAAAGACCTAAACATTTTGCCTGGTGTCTATAATCAAAATTCCGTGCACCAAATAACTTGCGTTACCTCATCCTGTATACGCACTACTAACTATAGTTTACAATAATCTAGCCTTCCTGCGGAACCTACTTAGAAATCACTTGGTGAGTTATCATGCCTTAATATATATACATTCAAATGATAAACTGGCGTTGTTGACGAAACAACATGAAATAACGTTTAGTTTGTCTACAAATGTAACTCATGTTATTATTAGAAATATTTGCTTAAGTACATTAAAAGCAATCTGAAATATGATATGTTCTGAAAAGCAATTTGCCTTACTGCTTTTAAAACAAAGGATGGTTGAACAAGGCAGTGGAATACACTGAGTTGTTATTGTTAGCACATTTAATTAAAACTGCTCCTTGCATATTGTAGTCTATAAATTTGACGCTGGCTTGGAGTCCCTCTAAATTGTACGTAGGTTCTGGTGGCTGATTAGTACGCTCCTAATTTGCGTTGTACAGTGAAAGGCGGTAGATTTTGTAAACACACCGTTAAAAAACCGGGAGGTTCAGTTGTTAAGCTTTTGGGTTAAATTACACATATTGTGCGCAAAACTGCAATTACACACCATGATCACTGCGGTATGAAAAAATGCAGATGAGAAGCATCGTCGTCTCTGCGTGCTTAGGGCTTTAATCCCTCCTCACATTTGCACACAAGCTGGAAAGCATTTTCGCAGAGCAGTTTAATATTTTATTACAATCCATCATTCTGTTCGCGCAATGATTTACTTAAGAGCGGTATCCATTAGTAATGCGCCCTTGAAAAATAATTATTGCGTTCCTTTTTGTTAGGCCAAAGCTATTGTTGTCTGCTTTTGTACATTAAGACTCAAATTGGTGTGCATTTTCTTGGAGTTCAAGACAGAATATTTTACACACTTCAATACATACGGATGAACTTTTCACCATCTTTTCATCAACAGCTTTAAACAGCCTAACTGTGGCGAGTAAACGATTTATTCCTGTACTTCAACCATCTGTGAACCACAGAGGTTATACAAAGTTCGCACGCATAATTTATGCTTTTGTTTAACAGGTGAGCCAAATTTGTCACTCAATAGGAATGTTACTAGCCAATATTCATTACTGCGCTTTTGTTGTTACAATTAACGTGGTATAACAAGTGTGTTATGAATTGTGACTACTGAAGTGTTTGAAAAAATACGTGCCCTACATGAGTTGTTAATTAATGACTGATGTTAGTTCCATAATCTGCATGAATCTGGCGACTGTCTCTCCAGGGCAAATACATCAAAAGCGATTTTCGAAATGCAGTTCTGAATCGGATTAGCCTCCTGCTACTTGGTGAATAGATCGTCGCAGATTTATAGGAATGTGAGTCATTACAAGGCAAAAACATACCTACGAGTTTGGAGTGCAGGTGATGAAGCCGGGTTTAATAGTCTGTCTGTGTGTTTTCCTAACTGACTTCCCTCTAGACGACATGTGAAGTTGCCAATATAATCGATGCAAGAGCGCGCTGGTGAAACAGCCCATGAATTTAGTCAAACCATAACTTTCGGCATTCTTGTAGTACAACGGGGGCATCCCTCACCCAGTGGTGTGTGGAAAAATAGTTTCTTATATTACGTCAGCTGTACAGATCGCGCATCCAGGGATGTACCCTCTTAACCCATCTATGTTAGGATCATTGACAATTGCCGCTGCTATTGCTGTTAAGTAGATAGCAGTGCCGGAGACAAAAGTGATGGTTTGGTTTCAAGATCGGTTGTCCGCAACGGCACTGTGCCTGCATGAGACCTGTCGTATGTCAGTAATCAAATGAGTGATACGATCTATGTGTCAAGACTCTATAGGAGCCTGCCGGTCGGTTGTCCAACCATGCGTATGGGCCAGTGGTTTTTGCTCCGTGATAACGGCGAAGGTGCAATATTTTGGGACATGGCGAAATTAACATATGAATTAGCGGATTTTTTAAAGTATTTACCGGTTGTTCTGTGAAGAGATTGGGCTATTGCAGGCATTTAGAGGAAATGACAACCGCGACCAAGCTTTACATATGTTTTGCGCAAGTCCACACTAACTTTCACATCACAGTGGTTCGCGTTGAGCGGCGGTAAAGCGGCCAAATCGTTATGCGTTACAACAGCTAGGTGGTTGGTGGCTTCTCTTAATGATTAGAACGCAGTGCGTGCTGCCTCAGGGAAATTATAATTTTAGGCTTTCTTCTTCGGTGAATGTTATTTAAGGGCTGCAAAAGCGACGCAGATTATGGTGTAATAGATGTTGGTATCGTAGGAACTATCAATACTTGTAGATTTTAGTAATTAGTCTCCAAATAGTTGATGTTGGCTTGATGTTATGCTGTGGTGGCGCAAACCATGCAGGAAAGATTTGTTGAACGAAAACCAAATATCGAGTTGACTACAGGCGAACAGATTTGAGTATTTAGCTATACATAACGTCGTCCAATGATATAATCATTTGGAATTAAACCGTCTTTCCTGATCTTAATAATCAGTTGAAGCGACTTACAACACCATAAATCACACCATGCTTTTAGATATTATATTTTATTTGTCATGCTGCTGAACAGTACAAGCAGAGAAAAGCTCGTAACCGTTTAAACTATATATAATAAAACTGTAAGAAAAATGTTTTGAAGAATAATAAATGTACTGAGTGAGTATGCGCGTGGACAAAAATATGGCTGCTGACATCATTTTAAATCCCTATTGCTTCCAAAACGAATCATCAAGGAAAATGCCTTCATGTGACTGGAGCAAGTAGTACTGAAACAAAGCTAGAGCTAGGGAAATTAACTTGACTAAATTAAACGTGCTTATAGTAGCTTATTTTTTGGACCCGTTTAAGTATACTGCTATTTTTGTTAGGTCTTAATACGAAGTAAATTTAAGCAAGTCAGATCCAGTTTTGCAAGACGAACCTAACCGGTATGCTGTTGTTGAAAATAGGGAAGGCATCTTATCGTAGTTGCACATTTATATCATACAAGATAGTGGAGGATGAGCCGCGCTATATCGCAGTTAGATATCAGTCATGGCAGCCCGCTACAGTCGCCCATACGTCAGTGACATATTTCGCTCTCTCCCAAGGGTAAGGTCGTGGGTTCCAATCAGAGAGAATTCGGCGGATTCGCGCTACTGATGAGTCCCAATAGGACGGAACGGCCGTATGGCGCCTGCTTGGATGTGTGGTGTCTGTATGCCTGTGTCTGAATGCGAGGAACCTACAAAAGTCCTAATAAATCCCCCGGTAGTTGCGATACCATATAATAACACTACAAATCTCAAGGATTGGCAAGACTTAATGGGTTTTCAAATATACCACAATTTCTCACTAGATGGTAAAATTATTTATAGCTATTGCAGAAGCCCGACTTGTTTAGTGCGGTGGGCCTTTTAAATGGTTTCTCCCTTTTTACCTGCCTAATGTTCTGTTACTGCTAGCAGCCTTCACACTTGCGCACTGCAGAAGCTCCGCCTTCGCAGCCGGAACATCAGTGACATATCTTATTCTATTATAAATTATTAGTTACTTAGTTACAGCCACCCAAACTGAGAACGATGGAAGAGCTGAATTACCAAGGATAACATCCGTTTAACACTTATGGATGCAGTGACAGAAACCGTAAACAGAATGTAACAACAAGGATGTAATGCCTATCCTTGAATCCACGGAAAGCTTCATGCGATTAACTTTTTCCTTGCAGATTGGGTGATACAAGTTAAGGGAAGGAGAAGGGGGAATTGGATGACATATTATAGGTAGAAACCCGTGACATCTAGATTCATTCAAACAGCCAGCACACGCCCGGAAAAGCACTATATACTTGTTTCATCCTTTCTGCAATCGTCAGCTCTGCGTATTCTATCGGACTCTGTTAGGGCTCGAACCCTTAACTTGCCGGTTACCGGTGCGTGATTGAAACAACTGAGCTACAGGGACAGAAACGACCATCGTGAGAAATAATTATATCTGATATATTGAGCAGCTGTCTATCTCATTTATTAACTTACTGGCCACAGTGGATGTCGTCCCCGTAGCTTAGTGGTCCCATATACTGAGCGGTAGCCTTCGGGTATAGCGTGTTATCCCTACCGGGGTCCGATGAAATACATAATGCTGATAATTTTCAAATGTATGAAATAAGCGTACAGTCTTTTCGGGCGTCGGATGGCTTTCAGAGTAGGTATGTATTTGAGGAATTTTATCTACATTATCGTATATTTCCCAAAAGCTGGAAAATGTCTAAGAGTCTTACAACCTTCGACGTTATATCAATAATACTAATAAAACCTGCCACAGTTATCTAACCTAAGGAAAGTTAGCAGTGCCCAAGTAATTTTTTACTTTGTAAGACCAACAAGTAACCGCAGTCTTAAATCGGTCTAGTAAAATGATCGAATTTTCTAAATTTCTCTAGCCTGAATATGCCACTACGCAATGCAGTAGTGTCATGAGATTCAGTCAATTGCGCATATCGAAATGAGCTGCCACTCGGTCGCATACAAACGTAAATATGGCGTGTATAGCACTAGCAGTGGCACTTATAACTTAGACACAATTCGTGCGCAAATTATTATCTTGAATATCTCGTTTAAGGAACCGTCGTCAGTCGTTAAATCGTTTGCTATTTTGTGAACCATTACCTAATAATCAGGATAAATTTGCGGACGCCAGTGAAAATTTCGCACAGTTTGAACAAATAAAAGTAAACAAATAAAATGTTTAGTATTAATGGCATATGATAGAAAACAATGAATGCATGATCAGCTTTTTACAGGCCGAAATGAGACGATTTCAGTTTCACGAAAACTTTATCTGCACATGAGATCCAAGAAATGGGATGTGAATGTGCTAAACGCTTCCAAGTTCAAGTGGGACTGGAACAATAGGATGAATCCCGTAAGTGTTCCCTCTTGTGCGGGTCGTCGATCCAGGAGTTGATAGGGGTGCTCCGACTTCTTGAAGGGTATAAATGGAAAACACCCGAGGAACACCCTGTTCCACCAAGTTAATGCCCACGTTCCTTACATTATCTGTTCCAACTATGTAAGTTACGTAATGTAAGTAAGAGAGGAAGAAAAATCGAAGGTAAGAGAGTAAGGGAAATCAGTTATAAGAAGAGAATAATGCCAACGGCTAGGAAGTAAAGATAATAGTTTCGAAGTATAAAGGTGGGAATTAGTCGGGAAAAAGGAAAGGTTTCGTGCTGCCACCCAAGAGCGTCTAGTTGATGCTCAAACCCCTTAATCGTAGCTTCCTTGATAACCACTTCTAGAAGCAGGTTCCAGCGCTCGATGACTCGACGCGATAACCGTGTCTCCGCTCTAACCCGATCGGACCGCGGTTGGTCTAGCTTCATACAATGCCCGCGGAGCCCAGCAACCTAGCAAGACCACATAAGCAGGACAAATCAGGGCCAACCTTCCCAGTCAAAATACGGCAGTTTAGGATTAGGTTCCCTCTTATCCTTCGATAGTGCATGGACTGCATCCCCAAACTAAGCAGGCGTTCGGGGTACGTTTGTCCTCGCAATCCCATGACCAAAATAGTACCGACAAGCAACACCCTTTCTAGTGCCGTTTTGTCCCGGACAAGGCATGGTGGACGGGCCTGGACGCAATATTCTAGGTGGGGTCGCAAAAACGCTGAGAAGAGCTTCACAAACACGTCGGCGGTTATGGTACCAAAATGAACGACGGATAAACCACAATATCCGGAACCCTTTACTAGCTGCCTTCTTCCATTTGTCTCCAGAGTGTAGTGTGAAACAGCAGACGACACCTAGGTCAACTTGATGAATCACGCGAGGAATTTCCCTCCCATCGAGCACATAAATTGTGGAACAAGCAGATGCTCCGATACGCAAGACTGAAAACTTTGCCCGGTTTATAGGCAGCAACCACAAGACAGACCATTCCCATAGTCTATCCAGAGCCGCTTGACGAGCCACAGGACCTCCAGGGATATCAACAATGTTCCAGAGCTTTAGGTCATCAGCAAATACGAGCGATGTTACCTCAAGCTACCTCGGCAAGTCATTCACGTAGATAGAAAAAGCAGCGGACCTAGGACAGAGCTCTGCGGAACGCCACTAAGTACAGCTTGTCAAAACGAAAGACAGCTTCCAACACGAATACACTGTTCCTGTCCATCCAGGGTAGCTGACACCTACTGGAGAGCGCGACCACATATTCCATACGGCCTCAACTTTAGTGAGAGTTACGAATAGAGGACAGTGTCAAAAACCTAGGCGAAGTCAATTAACACCACATCCACCGCATGTACTGTCTACGGCTTTAGTCCATCACACACGAGCCACCAGCAAGTTCGTCTGACACGAAAATCCTTTGCGAAAACTACGTTGCTCGACGCTAAGCAGGTTAAACATATTTCAATGTTTCTTCACTATATCTCGTATTTATTTTTCGAGTAACTTAACAACCACGCTAGTCAAGCTGACCGGCCTGTATTTAGCCGGTGGGTCTTTGTCACCGCACTTGAAAATCAGGCAGACGACTGCCTCCTTCTATTTGGTAGGTAAAACACAGCTGTTGAGTGACTTCTGAAACACACAAGTCAGGGGTCCACTGTGTTCCCCTGCCAATTCGTGCAACAATTTTGGATGAAAAGGATCTGGCCCGGAAGACTTAGTTGGGTTTACCTCTCTTAGCAACTGGAGAACTTGCGACCCAGTTAAAAGAATTTCATCCAGACAACAGTCCCCAGAGAACCTTGTAGCTAACTCTTTGCATAGCGTAGTTGTTTCGCGGATAAAGACGCTTGAGTACTGCTCACCAAGCACGCATGCCTTGTCATAGTAGCTATAGGCATGGGTCCCATCTCCTCGAAGCAATGGTGATATGGGCGAGTTGGCACCACAGCGTCGTATAACGTAAGCGAAAAAGTTCTTGGGAATTTTCGAGGCAGTATCAGGTAAGCCGTTTTCATACTGAAGCCGGGCCAACCTAAGATGTAGCTTGCACTCATTTCGAACAAACCGATACTTGTCAAACATGCTGTTGGGCGGAGCAGTTCGATACGCCCGCCAGGACCTAGACCGCTTCTTTAGCAGGCCCTTCCCCGCGGAATCTATCCACGGTGGCTGCGCTCTCGATTCCCTTCCCTTTTACCAGTAGGATGTGAGGTGCAGAAATGTCGACAAGGTTAGCCTTAAGTTTCTCCCAGGCTATGTGAACAGTATCGGTCTCACATATCACACAAGGCGATGACCTAGCCTTATCCCGCATCGCTTGGAAGTCAGCGACCAAATCTTCGGATACCAACTGGTAGTAGCTTGGCTAGGCCTGATAAGGGTACACTGGAAAGACAAGCAAACGTGCTCGTTAGCACCAAGAGGCGAGTCGTATTCAATGTCATTTGCAAAGTCAAGTGAGTTAGCAAAAAGGAGATCTAAAATGGACGGCTGCTGATTGCTCATGTACCTAATGGGGACGTCCACAAACTGGTGTAGCGGTGCCTGCAGCGTTAATTCCAGCAGTTCTGTTCCGAACGATTCCAGAGCATAAGTGCAAGATAGATCATCCCAACTAACCTCTGGGAGGTTGAAGTCTCCCAGCACCAGACACTTGTTCGCAGAGTGAGTGCGTATAAAATCAATGTTTTTATTTGAGGTGTTCATAGGGCTTCTATACACTAACGCGACCGTAATCTGAACCGAGGAAGCGCAAATCAAGACTCCGAGAGCCTCAACAGATTTGTTGAGAGACTGAAAAACACTGGTCCTTAATACGTCGATGCGATAACTCACATAAATAGCTACACCACCCCCTAGACGGCCAATGGAGCGGTCAGCGCGTAACATTGCGTAGCCAGGCAGATAAACTTCGCCATCTGTGATTTCCTCAGACAGCCACGTTGCAGTGAAAGCAAGTATATCTGAACTAAATTTGTCTACGAGCAGACTTACATCGCACATCTTGTTCCTCAGGCTACGGTCGTTACTATGTACTACCTAGAGGGCTTCGGCACGACCAGCCCTGTGTCGTGCGCAAGTAGGATAGGTTCTGGCATGTTGGAATAGCAAGTTGTTTCCCAAGTGCGAAGGTGTAGATAGCCAGGATTTCTGCTAAAATCGAGTATCACATATAAATTTTGAATCATTAAGTCAAATTTAATTTGGGTTGTTTGGAATGATTTGGCCTAGAACTACTTGGCTGCGCCGCTATCCGCAGTCACCTGTATTCCAAGCTTCTCTTACGTGTGAAATTTTATAGCATCAGATCCCGATACACCGCGTTTAGTTTATACATAATTTTATTTATCGTCAACGCGAGCCTCATGAGAATGGGGATTGGAATCGCTGAGTAAGGACCATCCGCCATAAGTGCAAGGATCCACAAGAGACGGCTAACATTTGAAAAGCTCAGAAGGTATGGTAGATGACAACAAGCCGCCTAACAGACAGCTAGAAGGAATTGCAGTGGAAGCGCACGATATCATAAAAGCAAACTGAAACATAGGATCATCCGTTGAAAGGTTGTTTTCTGTGTGTATATGTTGTCATAATTAATGAATATATATATATAATTTTTGAAATGTAGCAACAAGCAAATGCAAGGTTATGCCAGCTGGGGTTACAGAAGAGCTATGAAAGGGTAGTAAAAGACGTTGCAGCCTGTAAACGTGACATGCGTGTTAGTATCTAAGAGGCTAACTCGCCGCGTCGCACATGGTGATTAAAATGCCTTAGTTATCACGGGAGAGAAGGATAACGCAGGCCAAGTATTCGCCTGCAAATGTGGCTGGCTGCCTATTTACATAAAGCTGAAAAGTTAATAAATTATGTGCAACCCATGGGAAATCACGTGGATACGTGAATATGGCGCTGCGCTCTGCAGAGCCATTCATTCGCCTTACCCTGCTACGAGACAGGAGCTACAGTAACTATTGATAAAAACCTGGTTAGCGAATGTTATTAACTAAAATGCCACGCCCACGAAATTGTTGCCGATGTTAACTAAAGAGGTTAAAGGGACTTGTGCACGTATATAGAAGAATATATAGGTAGACATTAATATGTGATAGCTTAGAATTAGAAATACATAGCAGACCTACTCTGAAATGAAGAGGCAGCATGCAAGCTCGCGGTTAGTAAATTGAATGCAGTCTACCTACCAACGGTGCGCTGGTTCTGACTACGACCACAGCAGTCATTGCTGTCATTTGGGTTTTTTCCCGTGTGGTCTAGCTAATGACTCCCTAGCTCTGCCGAACTCAGACCTTCGTGACAGCATGAGCTACAGTACCATGCGCTCGATGTTGATGGATATAACCCGATGGCGCTTGTCGCTTCTGCAATTACCGCTTCTTCACAGCATGCACAAGTGCTTTCTCTTGCACCACGGAAACGGTCTTGATAATCAGATCGCCCCACGTAGGCCGATCAAGCACTTTGGGTTCACATGACCTCCAGCCAAGTGAAGAACTTGAGTGGCTCATAAAACATACTTGGTAACGAAGATTCTGTTTCCTCACATGCCGCTTCCCAACACTCAGCAGGCCATATAATAGCTGTCAGACGCGCTTCCAACTTATGCTGCTTGTGGACGTTTATTGTTGCTTTGGCAAACGCTGGATGGTTGTTCTTGCGACAGTCAAAGTATGTTTGCCACATTTGCATTATGTCTGCAGTCTGTGTGTAGGTAGCAACCAATATATTCTTCAGCGTTTTCTATGCTTTACACCTGATGACGCTATATCGGCGCATGTTCTGAGTCAGCCTATTATTAGCCTTGACAATGCTGTCTAGCCATGATCCGAATTCGCCTGCCATGTAAATCCTTCGCGAGACCCAGTGCTTATTCGCATAGAATGGAAACTTCTAGATGATCAGCCTAGCTATTTTGTGTAAGACGGCCAGGTGTATTCGAAGTTCTTACTGATATAGGTTGAAAACCATAATCCTCTTTATTAGGTCAAACAGGGCACAACAAAATATTTCGTTCAAAATGTTTGCATTAGTAATGTACATAAAATAACTACGGTAAGGTCAATGAAAGCGAGGTATTAATGATTTCAGTGGACATCACATGAGTGCACTTGACCACAAAATGTTTTGCATCAGACTAATCTGTTATGACTTCTTCTCAGTATATATAAGTAGTCTCTAGATAGCATCAGCATATACTGGGTTCCTCTTTAAAGAGTCAATATTGCAGCATATGTTACGCTGTGGCTCCAAGTGACTGCATATTTTCAAACATACAACAAATGCTAATGCAGCGGTTTCAAGATGCTAAAACATAACAAACGACTATTTAACGGAAAAATGTTAGGGATTAAACACAATGTCCCTACTTAAAAATATGTTTAGCTATTTGGCTCATCCATATATCAAGTACCAGATTGTCAGCAGAGCAGCATTAGAAGCCAAATAACCACCATAAATTTGGCATCCTTTCAATAGGCTTAATACTTTCCATAACACAACCGCTTCCACAGTTTTCTGCAGTAAGGACCATGTGAACAAGTCATGTTGGTAAAAGTTGTGTACATGTATAGGCGGAGGATGCAAAGTTTCTTTAAATGTTAGAAAAAATAGCTGCGTTTTAGGAATGTTTGTTTATTTCACAGTTTGTGTCGTCTTCGTGTAATGTACAGAGCGGGCAGGCATCATGGTATTTTCTGCAGTTTGTTTGCAGATATAAAAACAACCTAGAGATTGAACAGAAAATGATTGCAAAATATTTACTATTTCAATTCATTCCTTTTGATAGGTACATAATAATAAATTCCTGTTTGCGTTAAGTTTGCGTTTACTATTATAAATGTGATTTAAATAAGCAAAAGCCATATATTATTTATACGCCGCATGTCCCTTTCGTATCTTTATGGTTTTAACCATAAGTCATGAATCGTAGTATATTCTGCCTCGTTAATATTTTGTAAATTAGATTTCTGCAACCTTTCTGTAGCACCCTGCGCCTTCCGCTTTATCAATAAAACATTAAACTATGTGACTATGAGATTACCTACCCTGTGTTACTAACGCAAGTGGATTGTAAATGAAATCATTCCAGTGGTTATTCACTGCCTTTGATTTTGCTTGCTAGGCTGCAATATATAAGGTTTAACGCTTGAAAGCGAAAAAGCGACAACCGTTTGAAAGCAGGCTCAGGCTTTACGGTTACAATTACATTGTAACTTATAACTATATCATAAATCCGTGATACGGGATTTATACTAGTTGCGTTTGTCTTGATGGATCAGCTTTGTACCCACGCTAAGCGAAAACTATAAAGACTGCACAGAAACTGTCATTGTGCTGAACTTGCCAGCATTTGGTCGCGGCTCAAATAGCAATCATTAACGCGCCACAGCAGGACTTATGTGAACAGTAGCTGCACTCATTGGGTCTACTTTACCGTGATGATAGATACAGCACTCCAACTCATCGATGGGTGTGTGAATATAATTGATGATATAGAATAAAACTTAAAGCTGGTGTGAGAAAAACGCTGAAGGAAATGAATATAAATTGAAAAGTGATTGATACACAGCATCCATTATGTTCCCACCCAACGCCCTTTGTATTGCACTGTTCAACTTGTGGAACTGTGACTTCGAAAACGCTCTGTGTGAGTCGGCCCGAATGTATGAACTTTGACGAATTTAATATATTCATCGTGGGGATAACATGGTTTCTGCATTTTAGTGTTTAATGAACCTGTGAGGGTTAGCCATTTGCTAAAACCACGCGAAATAACTGTGGACCCATGGACGCGTGCGTGCCAACGTCTAGATAAGAGGCAACGAGAGAAGGTGGGTAATTTGTCTAAGACCTAATAAGAAAAAGGCATGTCATTCCATTTACGTTACCCACTATTCATTCTAAATGCTGTATTGTGAATGTAGTTTCAAAATTCAATTCATCCATTTGGTTCTGTTGATAATGATAGCACACGACATTGCAGATTGCACGAAGTTACTCACATGTAAGCTAGGTTATCTTGATTACAAGTTGCTTTATCACAGAGGCCTGACCATCACGCTAAAATATTCCTCACTTAAATTCAGTTGACGCGGCAATCTTTTATTTTTATCTGGCAGGTACCGTGGACCATGCTGAACGAAGGATGGTTTTGCCAACAGAGGTTTCTACAGCCTAATACAAGTGGTGCATATCGTATCGGATGTTGGCCCACCAGGAGTCTCTTACTGTCATTGTCATGTATCACGTGTTTACGTCTGAACAAACAAGTTTTACTAAAGACCTTTAAATTTCATTTAATCGGGTGCAATTCGCTGCATATCGCACATGCCTAGGTGCAGTGTTTCCTTGTGGCATTAATTTGTTCACCTTCAAAATTCATAACATAGGCCAATCAGACAGAGAGCGTGCACCCAAAAAGCGCTGTTTGACAATTTATTCGTTTGACTAATGCTAACATTGCGCACTCCATTGGACCCTGGTAGGTCCCAAGGTTGCCAATGGACCGATGCATTCGTGGCTGTAGCCGATATGCTACGGGGACTGTAACGGTAAGTTGTTTCTCCACCTGTGTATTTCAAGGCCTTTTATAACTCCCTCCTTATTAATTCCTTAAATAAAAACGCTCAACACTTCGGAGTTATTTGGCGACGTATAGTTTTAAGTGTGTCAGTAACTTGAGATCTACTACGTCTTTTGCACGACCGCAGTTTCATTGCATAGCTGTGAAATTTAATTTTTCATTCATTTAAGGCAGCGATTATAACTAAGAAGATTATCAAATAAGCCTAATTGGGGAAAATTGCATCAAAGAATATCACGTAATATGCTGGCTAGTAATGCACTTAAACATTAAAGCAAAAGGGCAACAACATACCAACTGTCTTCTATTAATTCTCATCTCTATGGTAACTTATTAAATTATCTTATGTTAAGCTTGTGGAAATTCGGATTCGAATTAACATTTTAATTTTGAGTATGAAATAAATATCTCTTGGTTTCATATGCTATAAATATAGTGTCTAGTGAGCGGACGTCATCTCAACGCCGGCTAGCCACACTTAGTGACTGTGGAAGATAGCTGGGGCTATACCCCAGTTAGTTTGCAAATTATGTAGATCATCTAACGTCACTCATGGCTCAGTTGCTTAAACTGCTGGCTAGTTGGTATCTGCCTCTAGCGTTCATGGTTTAGAAAGACATTAGGCGACCAAGAGTAGTCGCATAAATGATGAGCAACTATAAAGTGAAACGCCTAGGTGCTTATTCGGAATAGGATGTGATTTGTAGCTTGTGAACTACAGGAGTGAATACATTACAAATATAACAACTAAATGTTTCTACCTAAGAGTAATAAATTAAAAAATAACCTCCTCTAAATTCCATTACCATGGATATAGCGTCTAGTGAGATTAAGTCATCATTTTGCAGGCTATCCAATGTCAATGATAGTGAAAAATATCCAGTGCTATATACCAGCTAATTTGCAGATTATTTAGGCCAGCGAACACCTACATGCCTCAGTGGCTTAAGCTGATAGCTACTTGGCGTATGCATCTAGTTATTATGGGTTATTTCCCCATAAGCGTGCCGAGGGTACGCGCACAAAAGACAAGCTCCAATGCGGCGTAACGCGTCTGTTGCTTCTCCGGACCATACTTTGCTAAGGATCTGGGTAATTATTGGGATGCATACTGCGGAAAAATTACTACCAAATTCCTTAAAATTACGAGAAATATATATCAAATAGCCTCACCTAGCTTTGAATGCTAGGATTTAGTGTCTAGTGGGAAGACAGCCTAAGCACGCAGGCTAGCCACTGTCAGTTATAGTGAACGACAGGTGTCGCTTTATCCCATTTAGTGTGAACATTATGTAGTCCAGCCAACAACCCCCTTGGCACAGTGGCTTTACCAGAGGATTTGCGTCATAGACCAGCAGCAAAAGGCGAACTACTCCTGGAGATTACCCAGAATAGGCTGTGCTCTGTAGCTTGTAAATACAGGGATAAATACCATACAAAAATTACAACTATGCTCCTAACGAGAGCAGTTGCACAACTGACGAACACCAACAGGTTAAAACGCGTAAGTTGCTTTCGCGAAATAGGTTTTGCTTAGTAGCTTGTGAGCTTACGAATTGTGAACCTTACAAAAATTAACAATAAATTCCTGCTACCTAGGAGTATTATATTAAATAAATAGCTTCTCGTAATTTCAAATCTTACGGATATAACCTTTAGTGTGACGGCCTAATCAACATGCAAATCATCCAGTTATTGTGCCGTGGAGGTTGATCGGTTATTTGTCACTGTTATTTTTCACATGATATAGCCCTAGCAACTCCCTAAAGTGAATTAGCCTATGCTGACATCTAGTTGGCATTTGATTTTGCGCGGTAGTTTCTTCCCTACAATGGCACCAAGGGAATGAGCACCAATTACGAATCCCAACAGAGCAAAACGCTTCTGGTACTTTTCCGGACTAGGCTCGGAAATAGAGCTGGTGAACTAGCGGAAGGTACAATTTACTCACATCATTTACTCATATGCAGAAGCCAGCTGCTGATATTTCCGATCCCACTCAGGTAAGGCAGCATATCTTTGTTAATTACTTGCGTCTGAACTGCAGAGATCCGAGCACATCTGCGGCAGGTCAACAACCACATTTCTGCATTTATTTCCGCACCCAAGCTCAGCTTGCGACACACTTATCTTAATGGTATCTCTGACTCACATACCCGCATTTCCCGCCCACTGACTTATTCTTACCCTACCAAAGTAGGCTACTTAACATGAATGACAACACGCCGCTTTCTTCATCTCTGACGTTTGCGTCTAGAGAGCTCACCGTCCACTGACCTACAGTAGGTCACTTTACGTACAGCGGACTCCATCAGCATCGTGTCATTTAAAAACAGCCAGTTTTGTTATGCTTAACTAACAGACAAGTAGATTGCAGGCAGTGTTCAGTCTCCGCCTTTAAAATTCAGACGGATGATTTTGCCTCTTTCCGTTTCGAAAGTAAGGCACAGCTGCCGAGCGATATTGTAAACACGCATGTCAGGGAGACACAGCTCAGCGGCCAATTCATGTATCAGCTTGGGATGAAGTAAATCAAGGCTGGAGGCTTTGGAAAATGTCAGCACGGTGACTTTTGTTTCCGTTATTCTGTCTTAAGTTAGACAAGAGTCCTTTAGATCTTTTGTGGCCAGCTCAACCTGAGGCAGAGATGCCTCACGAGAAAGGACAAAAGTATACTGGACGCTAAGTATACAAGCTTTATCGCAGTCGGTAAGCCCACGAGTCCCGTCCGCTGGCAGTGAAGGCGCTATAGACGAAATTTTACAGCTGCGTCTATTTAAGTAAGCAACGAACATCGTTCGATTTGTTACGGATGAGTCAGCCAAATCCTCATTGTACTAATAACGAAGAGACTTAAGATGTTTGCTTAACTTTATTTCTAACCGCTCGATAGCTATGGTAGGTGCTGGCTGAGGAATCCGTTTCTCTATTTAGCCCCGCCAACCTCTCCACCCTCCGAGATCACCCATAGACGCTGCACAGACAGCGTACGTAACGAATAAGAACGGAAACTTGCTTGTCACGCCGAGCTATTGAAAGTCGGAACTCGCTTTCGGCGCATGTCGTAAAGGGAATTTACTGGCGAGGGTTTCGGGCGTCAGTTTGATGAGCTTGGATTGCAGTAGCAAACGTTCCCCTTCTTCTAACCGAATTGAGTCTTAAAATTTCCATCAGTTTTTTAAAATTTCTTCTCACACCTTTGTATTAGCAGTATTTACCTGACATTATTCCGCTTTTTTTCTTAGCTTACCCTTTACTTTCTATTTTCACCTAAATTGGCCAGGCAGGGACTGCTGAGCAGGAAACAGTGGGCATTATTTGTGTGGACAGGGTGTGATGCCGTCTCTAGTTTAGGCCTTCCAACATCTCATGCTAAACTATCAATTCCCGTGCAAACGCTGCACAAAAGAAGGAAAATACATGGTATTATCCTATCGTTCCAGTTTCAACTAAACCAAAACTTGAACCTGAACAAACCAGTGTTTGCTCTCTTCTACACTTCGATTCCAATTGAATTGAGACCAATGTTCTGCAACTCGGCACAAGACTTGCGTTTCCGGGATCCGTTTGACTTCCTGTTGCATATGCACCGTCTGGAACTCATCCCCACCAAAGCACCTCGTCTATTACGCCCGTGCTCTCATCTCCAATTACTTGCTATGCTCGCACCCCTCTACTTCAAAGGCAGTTCGAACTGTAACAACCATTCGTCTTGCTGTCGCTGATGTCTCTCAATTTCACCAAGTTAAGGTTAATAATATGTGCTTTTAGCTTGCGTCACAATTTATGAGCTGTAATCGCCCCGGAGACACCTAGTCAAACAATAGTTCGCGTATGTTTCCCAGACTTCCTCTGCTCTTACACCTGTCATCTCAATGGCTTTTTGGACCATGGTTGCTGCGCATGCTACCTCTGACCTCTGGACATAACATTACCTATGCATAGATCTTGCACTTATCTAGACTGCTACGCTTTGTTCGCTCTTGTAACACCCTTTCCATTGCTCGTTTTCGCTAAGTGCTCTCTAGTTGTTTTGCTCTGACTGCTCCTCACTTCAGATTTCTTGACATTAGCTCGATTGACTCCAGCTCAATCTAATATCTTCCAACGTCTGCAATATAGGGCTACTTTTCTTGAAGGCAACGTTCCGCTTTTGTCTGTCACGACTTATCCGACTAGCTTGTGTACCGTTTTCTAAACTCAGCTAAAAGTTACCTTCACCTACGTTGGTGTCCTTTGCTCATACAAGGCTCTAATCAAATCCTGGTTTATGAATGGGAACCACCGAGCCTCCTCTGTCTTTGACCTATTTATTCCCATGCAAAATAGACTCCTGCTTTCCTGGTTACTACAAGAGGCACTTTCCCTATATGTGCTCTGTTTTGTCAAACATTTCTAAACAGCATTATCGCTAACAACCCAACTTTGACGGCCTGTATCTAACTACTTACAGTCTTACATATTTAAGACTAATTAGCTTTAAGGCGACGCGCAACCGTCACACTTATGACATAGTCGACTAGCATGCTGACTACTTCTGCCTCCAGCGATTTGATTGCTAGTTTAAACAGGTCAGCTACACCAAAGATCCTATTAATCACAACTGAAGGTGTTATCCCCAAACAACCTGCGTTTATTCTCTTCTGACCTATCTATCCTCACTTAAATAAGGCTGTTATTCAGCTAATCTCTGCGTTCAGGGTAAGCAGCTTTACCTGTCTTAGAGGCAGCTCATACACAATTCTTTTACTAAGCTTTGTACATATCTGCTTAACTTCCATTCATCACAACCCATAACATTCTTAACGCTAACTTGTCAGCTTTTGCCTGTTACTGACTTTTTCCAACCGCGCCTACCAGGAGTAGCTAATCTTACAGGCAGAGCACAGCATTTAGCATTGTAATATTCGTTTTGTTTACCTACATTGATCTAATACTCGTAACGTGTTTTATTTTTTTCAACCCGTCTCCATCTCCTGTTTACAAACTAATCCCAACCGCAAAATTATAGTTCGCATTCTACCGCTGCTCTACTCTGGTTGTTTTGTATCCACTTAAAACAAACGGAGGATCTTCTAATAGTTGCCAAACTTCCTTCTCACCACCCATCTATATTAGAAACAACCTTAGTCACCACAGAAAAAGTTCGTTCACTACTGTTTCGCTCTTATTTCCACCAACCTGTTCCACGTTGCACTGCAATACTGAACGGCTTTATCACCAACAAACTACCCGTGTCTGCCTGCCTCTCTTTTCTTTCAATCCATTATACTTAGGACTACTCAACCTTAATGCGTTGCATAATTGGTACATCTAATAGCGTGTTAATTTTGCAAGTTGACCAAGCTTTGCTTCCAGCGACATCTTTGATTTTTTAAAAATAGCTGCCTTTTAATCCCAAACTCTACCAACAACCGCATTCTTTACATACGAATCTAACTGTTATCTGTACTTTATTGGCTATTATACTCTTAGTTACATATATATACATATGAAATTTATACTCTGTTATTTGTAACATGCTTTTACACGTATGTCACTCAGTCCCAGTATTTTTCGTCTAGGATTCTGAAGCAAACACACATTACGCATACCTTGTCCGGCATTTAAAGCATGTTCGCTCTAGGACCATCAAACCCATACCTCAGTTTACTTAAACACTATTTTCCCTTTCACTTTTTATTCCTCCTTTAACGCATTATTTATTTCGCTAAGGATCTAAAGCCGCTAGCTTTGCTTTGCATTTTGTCACTTTGTAAAAGCAAAACTACATAAGCGCTTAAAGTACAATGTCACAATTTATAGGCGTTTTAATAGTTTAAGCACTGCGGAGACTGATCTTGTACTTGAATGCGTTATGAAAGCATCCGGTTGTCTTTTGATGTAGCTGCCATGGTGCGTTTCCTTGTGCTCCGAGATGTACACAGATAAAACTGCTAAGCTTTGAAGTGCCATCTGTTGGTGAGTCCTTAATACTGCCCAACGAAGGATAAAGCTTCATTATCTGGTGGTGGGAGAGGATTACTCCACTGTTGCTAGAAAGTACCAGCTGGACAAATTACTTATTAAATAAATAAAGCTTTATTATCAAAAAAGCTGGGCAGGCTTTTTGAGCAAGATTATGATAACGCAGTTGTGTACCTAGCATACTACTAGAAGATCAAAAAGCTGGCGTATGACGAAGTAGATAGCTATATGATCACAACGTCTTTGCCCTTTACCTTAAAGTCGGTTTGTTATATAACATGCGTAAGGGCGCGTAATCCATAGACCTGTGCATATAGACGAACAAACGAGACTGACGAACAAGCACCATAAATGACTGTGAAACCACCAACGCGCCCATCAACGAAAACAACTAGAAATTTCAACCAGTTGGTTTGCACTACTTATTGCTGTAACGTATGCACCATATTTTATGTCGTCTCCCTGCCGTTGTATTGCTAATCAACTCTAAAACTTCGTTGCCTACACTCAGCATCTTCACATTCTTCCGAGTACCCATTAAAAACGTTTGCTGAGAATGTGAAAACGAGAAGCTTGCTTCTTAGGCTTAAGTGCAAAACAGTGAAGGTTATAAAACTCTGATAGCAATGCTATAAAACCACCCGCTTACTGTAAAAAGGGGACGCTCATGGACTAAATACCAGTCGAATTAGATGTAGCTGCAAACTGCTCCAACTTTACGACAGTAATTCCGACGGAAAAGACAAACCAGTGTATAGCTTTTGAAGAAGATCTGGTCAAGCTGAAATGCAAACTTCATCAATTCAACACATACTATGAACAATTGTTGTCATGCTCCGAACAGCTTATGAGTTCAGCAACTGTTGTACTAGACCGGTTTTGTAAAGCTACCCACTTTCAACGCTCAGTTGCATACAAATTGCAAGTACGCCTCCGTAGATCGAATAATGTTAACACCTTAAACGTGCCTGATAATCGCATCATCAACAGAGTAGCAAATAATCCATCAAAGCATGCAAAAATGAGTCTCCGGTCAGTGCTTTAGATAGAGGAAAATGAAAGCATGTCCAAGTGTCCGATACTCGTGAAAATTCCAGGCAAAGGGACTGCATCCAAATTCCTACGCAGTAAAAGACTAGCTGTCGATCAAACTTAGTTCAAGGACCTTATATCCAAGCAGGATCAAAAGCCTCTTTAAAGGTGACTAGAAATAAACTAATCCCCTCCGCCCATTATCCAAATTATGTGCCTATCAGTGAAGCCAGCATTGAAGTTGTCATGAGCAACATCGAACATGATAAGTCAAATGTGCGGATTAATTTTGGCGATAGCTAGCTTTGCATTATTTACCAAACTCATATCAGGTTCTCAAACAACATTAGAGGTGTGTTCATGCCTAAAAATGTCAACAAAGCTGAAAACATAACGCTGCAGGATATACTCGTTGAACACACACCCAACTAAATTTTTACTTTTCCAAGCTGCTAGCCTTTACAAAAGTTGACATTAACTGTACCTGACACATAAAAAGAGCAAACATAAAAATCAGTTCGTCTTGTTGGCATTGCAAATACAAATATAAAATTCCGACAGGAACGAAGTAATCTATGGCTTATCCCCGACCAAACGAGGATTAGGCAAACACAGGGAAAACATACTGCCGTAATTGTTTTCTATAAACCCTTAAAGCTCAGGAGCTCCGAAGCGACCACTACAAGAAAGTAGAGATATGTTGCGAAGCCAAATGAAAAAAGTGTAGGTCCTCAGTCGTCTACATGAAACACGGACACCGTTGTCGGGATAAGTCACAGGGTGCCGGCCCGATACTCACTAGCAATATCCTTGACTACTATTCCAAATCCCGCAACTTCAACTTGGCGAACCCTTATGTGAGTGACACCGAAATAGCAAACAAAACATTGATAGGCCACACGGACTTAAAATTAAGTGGGTGCAAACTCTACCTACCGGAATTCAAAATTATCCCTCCACCACCCACTGTTATACCCAACTGACAACAATACATACCAAAGAAAAATGCTTTTGTGCATATCAACATCCCCACCACTGTATACTACGGATGCAAATTGTTTTAGGATATCGTATACCGGCACATCCTCTTTTACCAGTCCAGCCCCCATTACGTGCGAGTATGCATCAGAGAATAAGCAAAATCTTCAGTATGTATATCCTTCATTTCAGTAGGATGTAGAGCTCAGGGTTCCGCAGCTATCTTAACAACCTAGCAACAATTCATATGTAGTCAAAGATAAATAATCTGTATTTTCAAGTAGGGGGCCAGCTTTATGATAGATTTTTCACGTGGCGGCTACTATCAGAAGAATCACCAACTGTACAAAATGAATCCAATTCAAGACAAGAATTCTTATGTTATAATCGTGATCCTAACGGCAGTGAACCTAACGGACAGCCACAACTCCACTACAATATTTGGGAGCAATGTCGTATGATATCAAATAACAGCTTGTTAAATCAAAGCAAGAAGTTTAATTGTCTATTTAACGTTTAAACAGAAAACTACCTGAAGCAGAAAAGCGTAAAGACTATTAAGACCATATGAGTAGAATCAATTCTGCAGTTAATAAAAAATTGCTTGTTCTCTCAGCCGCAATTATATTGCTAGACGACCTCTGTTAACATGACTAACGATATATAAATCGAATATTAAATGCCATTTATGGACAGCTGCAGCAAAGGCATAAATGGTGTTTTTTGCACAACGTAAACCCTTATGCACATGGGCTAAGTACTTACCCAACTAAAAGTAAAGAACATGAGAAGAGTGCCACAGTTTTGACAACATTAGCTGGTGAGTATAAAAAACTGAAATCAGACAAAATTAGTATTCTCAAATTTCCTCACTCACATTTGCCCAACCGCCTATGACATTGACGTACCTTGCAGATACATCTGCTTGAGGTGGTTGTTAATCCGTTGCCCAAAGTGCCCAGAGTTAGCGGGATACAAGGAAGAAGATGGTTGCAAAATACGCTGCTTGCACGCTATGAAATTTCCGTTGAAAAGCAGGTAAAAATTACGTCACTAAAACAACAAAGATTTCCGGATAAATGTTGTTTCGTTTACTAAATAAGAGGTTGGTTTAAATGCATCCTCGACGCATTTGGAATTGATGCATAACGAGAGATAGCTGATGCAGGTTCCTAGGTAATATGAAAGGTGTACTTCTTAATAGATAAAAGAAAAATAGTTGTTCCGTAAAATGCAGTGTCGTCATATAACTCGGCTGTGGGGCTTATTCACTTAATTATGCGGTTTACGTTATCACTTTGTACTTAGTGCTTCTAATTTTGTAATACCGGAAAGCAAAATAACCGTCTCATCTTTCAAACCTAATCCATGCTTTCTATACGATTTTTATGTTGGTTGGTCTACAATATGTTAGAAATTTGTGATTATTCAACAACACAAAGGCTGTGTTCAGAAGCTTTGCCACAAAGTACTCATATCAATGTAAAGAACGTCGACTGCATATAGCATTTTTAAGCATTATTATCGTCAGAAGAATCGCTGCACGGGGACGTTTATTTAGGAAAACTTTTACTGTAGTGCTTTTGGTAAACTTCGTAGCTCTTCAATAGTATTTGGTAAAATGTGTCCTGCTGGCGATATTCTATATAACAGGAAAATCTGGGTTGCGTTATACAACACTAGAATTGTTTTGAGTGTATACGCAATTTTATTGAGCATTCGGATTGGTTTAATACGCTTGTATGTTTTGTGAAAATTCCGAGAAGTGGACGACGAAATTTTCCAAAGTTAGCAGACTAATCGATCAATAATAAGGAGATTCACGCTGGTTTTTTCCCAAATTGTGCGGATCGCCCCGAGTTATGTTAGTAAGACAGAATGTGTTTATTTCACTTTATAGATGCTAGCGGCGTACCCCGCGGATACGAATCTTATTGATATCCACTATTGAAAGCATTACGATCTAGACAATAATAATCAACCTTTTGGTGAAGATGGGTGAAGACCATTAGGAAGGTTAAGTCTAAATTGTCGTTGAAAAGTGAAAATGAATTACAAAGAAACAAACATTTTTCTGGTTTCTATATTAAAATCATGTGCACCAAATAACTTGCGTTACCTCATCCTATATACGCACTACTAACTATGGTAGGCAATAATGAAGCTTTCATACCAAACCTATTTGGAAGTCCTTTTGTAATTGAATATGCCTTTAGGTATATACGTATAACAGTTGAACTGGCGCTGTTGACTAAACAACGTGCAATAAAGTTTATTTTGTCCATATATGTAACTCATGTTATTAATAAGAAACATTTGCTAAGCTACATAAAAAGCAACCTTAAAATGATTTTGTTCTGTACCAATATTTGTATTATTGCTGTCAAAACAAACGGATGGTTGAACAAGACAGTGAAATAACAGTTGCTTTTTTTATCATATGTAATTAAAATTGCTCCCTTTATATTGTGGCTTTTAGATTTGAATCTGAATTGGAGCCCCTCCTAAGTGTACGTAGGTTTTGGCAGCAGATTAGTAAGCTCCTTATTTGCATCGCACAGTGAAAGGAAGTAGGTTTTGTACACCTAACATTAAAAGCCAGGAGGATCATTTGGGTTAACTCACACATGGTGTGCTCCAAACTGCAGCTACAAAACATGATTATTGCGGTATAAAAAATGCAGATGGACAGCATCGTCGTCAATAAGTGCCTCGGGCTTTACTCACTCCTCATAATTGTACTCAAGCTGGAAGGCATTTTTGCAGAGCAGTTTAATATTTTATTGCAATCCTTTATTCTGTGCGCACACTGAGCAGTATCCATCAGAAAAGCGCCCTTGACGAATAATTAATGCGTTCTTTTTCATTGGGCCATGGCTAATGTTGACTGCTGTTGTTCAATAAGGCTCAAATTGGTGTGCATTTTCCTGGAGATCAAGATAATATTTCTTTCACACTATTCAATACGTTTGGGTGCATTTTTCACAGCTAGGATGCGGTTCCCACTTTGTGCCCATCTCTGGCTTTAAACAGCCAACTTGTGGCGTGTAGAGCATTGGATCCTCTACTTCGACTATCTGTGAACCACACAGGTAGCACAAAGGTCACACGAATTATGTATGTCTTTTGTTTAACATGCCGGCCGAAATTGTCTACTAATAGGAAGTCTACTAGCCAACCTTCATTTTTGCGTTATTTTGTTTAACTTAACGTAGTATAACAAAGGTGGGACGAATCGTGGCTAAGGAAGTGTTTGAAAACATTACGTGCCCATACATGTGTAGAAAATTAACGGCTGATGTTAGTTTCATAATCTGCACAAACTTAGCGAGGGTCGCTTAAGGGTAAATACATCAGAATCAATTTTCGAAGAGCAGTTCGGAAGAGAAATAGCCTCCTGCCACGCGTTGAATAGATGGTCGAAAATTCATGGGATTGGGAATCATTAAAATGCAAAAAGGATGTAAGACTGAATTGTATGGACGAAACGGTGCTTAAAAGGCTGTTTGTGTGCTTTCTGAACATGCATGGAAAGTAGGAGTGTAGTTAGTGAATACGCAAATTGACTTTACTCTAGACAACTTGTCTGTTTACACATATAATCGATGCAAGAGCGCGCTGGTTAAACAACCCATGAATTTTGTCAAACCGTAACTTTCGGCATTCTTGTAGTACAGAAGGGGCGGGCCTTACCCAATGGATGTGTGAAAAGTTAGTTCCTTTTATCACGTAACATTTACAGACCGTGCATCCAGGAAACTTCCTGCGTAACCAGTCTATGTTAGGATCATTAGCATTTGCCGCTGCCATGGCTGTTAGGCAGATAGCAGTGCCCGGGACAGAATAGAAGGTTTGGATTCGAGATTGTTTGCCCGCTGCGGTATGTTGTCTACGTGAGAAATGTCATTGATCAGTATTCAACTGAGCGATACAAGCTAGGCTTCGCTACTGTCTAGGAGCCCACTAGTCGGTTGCCGTACCAAGTATTTAAATCAGTGGATTTTGCTCGGTGAAGACGGCAAAGGTGCAATCTTTTGGATATTGGGGAAATAACGGATGAATAAGTAGGTTTGTGAAAGTTTGCTACCGGAACTTCTGAAAAGATATTGGGATATTGCAAGCATTTGGGGGAAATAACAACCGCTGCCATGATTTACCTATGTTTTTCCGCAAGGCAACACCAATTGCCACGTCACAATGGTTTGCATTAGGCAAAGGTAAGGCGGCCAGGTCCTGATGCGATACAGCAGCTAGGTGGGTTGTTGCTTTATTAATGATTTTGAAAGCAGTGCGTTCTGCCTTATGATAATTATATTACTTATGTTTTCTTCTGAGTATGTTTAATAGGGGCTGCATAAGCGACGCAGCTTATGTGTATAAAAAGATCATAATATTAAAAGGACCCGTCAATAATATTAGTTTTTTAGGCTTTTGGCATCGGATGGTCGATAGTGGCCTTAATTTTGTACTGTGGTGTCGCAATTGTTGCAGCAAAGATGTGATGGCCGAAAACCCCTTACCGATTTGACTACAGGCGAAACTTTGCGTATTTAGCTATACCTAAGTTTGGGACAAACGGTCCGAAGTTGTGCTCACGTGGCGCAAGTATTCCCGGCGTAAGCAGCTAACAAGTAGGATGTTAGCAAGATATATGTAGGTGAAATATAAACCCACATAATCATGTTCGTTAAAACGCTACTATGTTTGTGCGGCATTCTTTAGGACAAACCGAATAACATCGTCAAGGCAGTTTCAGCGATGTCCGCATCTGCTGCCTGAACTTGGTGCTATGCGCTACTAAGTGGAATTTGCTAACAGCGTTTTTATATGCAGTACTGGCTTTGTGATCCAAGTTGTGCGGTACAGCATAGCGATTAGGCGTGGTAACGCTGTTCAGGTTCCTGTAATCGCCACAACAACGCCAGTCCCTCATTATGTTAGTTAGGACCATGTGGAGAACTGATGCCCATGGACTCCTACACGGTCTGATGTGACGTAGCTGAATCATGTATTCGAATTTAGTAATTGCAGCACGTAGATCCGCTGAGGGGTCGCCTCAGTCGCGTACTCGTGAACGGCGGAAGCTCCGCCGCCAATCGTACTAGTCTCGGGTATTCAGAACACTGGTCAGCACAATCACCATGCACGTCTGCTTTTCAGTAAACGGGACTTATATTAAAAATGTCTAATATAATTCTTTTTACCTCTAGCCTTAGGCGGTCGTTAAAAGACTTTGTGACCAAAGTCATCAGTCCAACTATTGTGTGGGATGAAGACGACAATCATAACTGCAAATGACACAGGTGCAACCGTAAAAACCAAGCCATTTTACTTTGTCAAGCAAGCAGAACTTACTAAATGTTTTCAAGACATTACCAGCTTCTCCAGTGGAAATTGAACGGCAGGACTGGAAGCGTAGCTTGTTTCGTTGTAGATGCTGCGGATATAACAACAATATTAGTATCAATAATTTAACAGCAAAAACGTAGGTGAGGCTATTTTAGTAAAATAGCTATACCGCTTGTTTTGACATCAATATCATCTGTTGATTGCAACTAAACAGAGAAAGAGATGCAGGTTGTGGGAGTGAAATTTAAACTTTGCAATTCAAGAATAAGTTTGCAGTTTCAAACATAAATTCATAGTGTAATTCTGATTATCCTCCTACGATATAATAATTTGAAATCAAACCGTCTTTCGTGACCTCAATAATCAATCGAAACGACTGTACAACAACGCAAGTCACGCCAGAGTATTATATATAATACTTTATTCGCGACGCAGATGAACAGCGACTGAGCCAAGAAAAACTCACACTGGCATAATATATATGAACAATTAACATTGAACAATTAATTTATACAGGTTAAAAAGCGTTGCTTTGCAAGTCCCGTTGGATATTTGGTGAGGATATCAACATAAGAATAATGATGCTAAGGATAGTAAAAAGTATACAATTTAAATATAAAAATAATGAATTATTGTCTGCTTCGCCGCAGTCCTGCGATCCTCTTAGATTCACGGCACCCACAGTTAACAACAAATAATTCCATGGTAAACTCCAGGTGTAGGATGGAGACGTAGTGGTTAGTGACAAAGTGTAAGTGGATGAGTGCATCGTCCAACTGTCTTTTAAATACTGTTAGTGTCGGTGCAGAGACGACCGATTCTGTGAGAGCGTTCCACGGGTAACAGACACGAATGGAAAAAAATTGCTGCAGCAATCCAGACGACTGCACTGTTCTCCGAGTTTTAATGAGTGGCCCTTCAGGTTTGTATTGCTGCTGAGTTGCAGTAAAGGGCGGCGCACATGATGTGGGTCTCGCAGAATCAAGTATGTCATAATAAAGTCGCCTCGTATTCTGCGATAGCTTCCACTAAACGATCCTAGTCGTTGCAACCTCTGCTGGTAGGAAAGATTGCACATTTCAATTACGTTCTTGGATGCCCGGCATTGTGGCTGCTCCAGTGCATTAAGGTCGCGTTTCAGCCATGGATGCCAGGCTTGAATTGCGTATTCGACATGGTGGCGAACATGCGCACTGAGCATTTGTCGATATATGGAGCTGTTTATTTGCCAAACGCCCGCCTCAACAGCCCCACTTGTTGGTTCCCGGTCTTCGAGGCCTTTCGGATTGCCTGGAGCGACCCAAGTCATCTTGAACCATCACACCTGTCACGTTCGAGAGTTGATTGTTGTAGTATATTCGTTCCCAGTCGGTATCAGTAGCTGCTCTGATCTCGGATGGAAATCACCGTGCATTTACTGACGTTGAAATGCAATGAGCTTTGGGTTCACCATTGATACACCGTATCTAAATCACTCTAAAGCGCATGTTGGTCAGCGTTCGCTTGGATCCTGCGCCAGATCTTGATATCGTCAGCGAACATTAGGACGTTTGAAGAGATTGCCTGTGCAAGGTCATTAATGAACATAAATATATACAATGAAACTGTATAATAAGATAGTTGGAAGAAGAATACTGGTAGTTATTGAGTACGTGCGTGCACACAAATACGGCTGCTGACGGCATTTTAAATTGGTGTTACTTCCAACACAAATCATTAAGAAAATTGCATTTATTTGACTAGATCAAGTGGTACTGAAACAAAAGTAGAGCTAAGCAAATTAATTTGACTAAATTGAACATGCTTTTATAAGCTTAATTTATGAACCTATTTACGTATGTTGCTATTTCTGTTAGGCCTTAAGACGAAATAAATTTAATCAGGACGGATCCAGTAGTGCAAGATGAACCAAACCGGTATACTGGTGCTGAAAATATGGGAAGCAGCTTATCGTAGTTGCACATTTATATTATACAATACAGTGGATGATGAGCTGCGTTAAATCGCAGTTAGATAGCAGTCATACCAGTCCGCTGCCGTCGCCCATGGGTCAGTGACTAAGTCGCTGACTCGCAAAGGTTAGGTCATGTGTTCCAAACCGGCAGAAGTCGACGGATACGCGCAACTGATGAGTCCCGATAGAATGAAATGGCCGTGTGGAGCCTGCTTGGATGTGTGGTAGCTGTATGGCTTGCCTAAATACGACGAACCTACACGAATTCCTAATAAATCCCATGTATTTGGGATACTATATAAAATCACTGCAAAGCTCAATGATGGTCAAAAATAAATGGGTTTTTAAATATATTGCATTTTCTCACAAGTTAGCAAAATCATTGGTTCACTACTGCAATAGTCCGATTTGTTTATTTCGTTGGGCCTTGCAAACAGTTTTACCATTATTAACTTTTCCATATTTTGTTACTGCTAGCAGCCTCAACACAGCTGAGTACTGCAAAAGCCCCATGATCATTGCCGGAACTTCAGGTAAATTATTAATTACTTATTTGCCGTCATCCGATTTCTGAACGATGGAAAAGTTAAAATATCAAGGATAACGAAAAGTATGCTTAAAAATTATGGATGCAATGCCGGAAATCAACGCAAAAGGTAGCAACAATATGTAGTGCCTTTCCGTGAATCCACGGAAAGCTTCATGCGGTTAAATTTTGCTCTGGCTTGCTGCCGTTGTACAATCTAGCGATGCAGATTGAGTGATACAAGTTCCGAGATGGACTAAGAGAATTTGAATGGCATAATATTGGCAGAGACCCGTCACATCCAGATTCATTCAGACAGACACTGCACGCACGGAGAGGCACTTTTTACTTCGTAAGATCAAGTAAAATGATCTAATTTTCTAAATTCCTGTAGCCTGAATATGCCGCTGTGCGGCGAATTAGCGTCATGCAATCCAGTCAATTGCGCATACCGAAATAATCTGCCACACTGTCGCATAAAACGAAAGTAAAGTTTGTAAACTCTAGCAGTGGAACCTATGATGTAGACAAATTTCGTGCGCAAATTATTATATTGAATAGTTCGTTTAAGGAACCGTCATCAATCGTTATATTTTGAGTTATTTTGTGAACCATTGCCCAATAGTCATGATAAGTTGCCGGACGCCAGTAAAAGTTATAATAGATTATTCAAATAAAGGAAGAAACTAAAAGGTTTAGTATCAGTGTCAAACATACAAAAAGATGAATGCATGATCAGATTTTTACAGGCTGAAATGAGAAGATGTCAGTATGCTAAAAGCCTCGCCTTGGCAATGTTACTGAGTAGATTCATAAGATCCAAGAAACGGGGTGCGGTTGTGTTAAATGATTCCATGTGGGAATAGCAAGTCGTTTCCCAAGTGCAAGGGTGTAGATATCCACGCATTTTGATAAAGATATTTATAGCATGTAGATTTTGGATCATTTACTCAAAGTTACTTTTGTTAATTTGGAATGATTTGGCTTAGAACTAGTTGCCGGCACCGCTATCCTCAGTCACCTGACTTCCAAGTTTCTCACGCTTGTCATCTTTTGTAGCATCAGATCTCGCTTCACTGCGTGGAATTCAGATATTTTTATTTATCGGCACTGCGAGCCCCATAAAAATAGGGATTGAAATCGCTGTGCAAGGTTCATCCGCCGGGAGTTCAAAGATCCTCAGAAGACGGCCAATAATTTTGAAGACTCATAATGTATATTAGGTGACAACAGGCCGCCTATCAGATAGCATGAAAGAATTGCATTGGAAGCGCAAAGGAACATTGAAACAAAATGAAACAGAATCCTCCATTGTAACCTTGTGTTCCGTGTATTTTTGTTGCCAAAATTTATGAACACATATTTACATGTATATAAGTATTTCAAATATAGCAACAATAAAATGCAATGCCATGTGAGTTGGGGTTACAGAACTGATACGCGCCGGTAGTAGTGCGGTGGATTAAAGGTAGATACTACTGCGTCGGGTATAAGTAGTGTGGTGGTGCGAGATGGCACAACAACAGCGAGCCATGCCGACTTCCCCAAAGTAAAAGATGACAGCCGGTTTACCTTTCCATGCGCAGGAGAAGTGAACACAGGGACATGCACTAGTTGGGGAAAACCGATGGAGATAACGCAGATGAGCGGACGCCTCCAAGCTATGAACGAACACACCTAATGTAAGCCACTTTAGCAACAAACAATTACCGCCTGCCCCCTGGGTTCTAACAGTAGTATGATTTATAGCCTGTAAAGGTTACTTGCGTGTCAGTATAGAAGAGGCTAAGTGGCGGCGTCGCAAAGGGTGTTTAAAATGTCTTAGAAATCTTGGGTGTGAAGGTCAATTCAGACCCAGGATTTGCCTGCAAGTGTGGCTGGATGCCTGTTTACAGAAAACTGAATAGGTAATTAATAATGTAAAACCGACGCGAAATCCCGTGGATAGGTGAATAAGGCGCTGCGTCGCTCAGATTGGTTCAGTCGCCTTATAATGCAACGAGACGGGAGCTACTGGAACTAGTGATAGAAACCAGGGGATAGCGGTGAACACCGCTTCGCAGTGAAGAGTCAAATGTGTTGATGCAAGTAAGTGGATACATAAGCAAGAACACAACGAATTAAAGCGCTGAATCGCGCAATGTAATTCATGCATCTTAACTACTTCCGTGACGCTAGTGATAAGAGGAAGAGTAAAAAAAAGCAAGGGGCGGGTCAGGGTGCCCGCCTAGATTTAAAAACAAAGCGTCTGTTGTCAGTAGTTTGTTGCGTGAATAATGATACATAAGTGAACAAGGCGCTGTATCGAGCAGGTTAATTGATTCGTGTAAGCTTCCTAAGAGAAATGGTCTAATAGTGTAAGAATGGTAAATGCAGGTGTTGTGAACGGACGCTTATCTGCAGCGTAAATCCAAAGATGTTTAATATGTAAATTGTAAGAAAACATCGGTACATACGACGCTGAGGCGTTGTGTCGCGCGATAACTAAGCCACCCTAGATTTTGGGATAACATTGCTAAACAATGCTGGGTAATGGCATGCATTTTTTAGGGCCAAATGTTCGAACTTTTTATGCCGTTAATGACGACGGATTAATCGGATTGCTACATTACAAGATATTCGGTTAGATTATTCCGCAACTCGTTCTCACTTCCTGATTCTGTCTGATTTATGGCAAACTTTACTGCAACAGGGTTTGAGTCTGGAAATCGTCGTAAGTTTGTGCGGAATGCTGCAGCAGTTGTTATAATCTAATTTTTTCGCCGATTAGTTCACGCGAATGTATATCTATTATAGCGAAACTAGAGTGCATGCTCGTACAAGCGATCTGTGCGATGATCCTAGGTGGACTAGTTTGAACTAGCAGCGAGGATCCGCTTTCTGTTTAATAAGCTACTTGTTATATGCGTTTGAATTGTGCGGTATTTTTGACAAGAACACCAGGTATATTTTAAGCAACCGGAGACAAATTGGGACTAGCTGGAGCTGTTGGATTCTGCCGGATTTTTCAATGCGTATGGTTTTAATATTAATGAAATCGTAATTGTAATTAAGTCAGTTTTCCGCGAGTTAGTTAACATTAAGGTGCAGTATTCTTGGCTAACTGATATGCAGCACCTAACCGGACCAAGTCTTAAACTCTTTAGCAAACTCAAATGACAGATCAAGCCGGTGACTTATTTGGCATTAGCTATGTTGTGACCGCGTGTACAGCAACGTAAGAAAATTTGGGACAGTGCACTCCTACGTTGCGTACTGCAAGGCTATTAGCAATCAGCAATCCGTTTTTTTTCGTATTATGGTTGGAAAAAATATACTGACTGGAGATGGAGTTGCACTTAGCTGGTAACAATTCTAGTTTCCTTTGTTCGCACCGTCAAATAGATGTATTAAGGATGAACTTAATAAATGGGCAGACAATTTCGTTTTCTTTGCGCAGCAAGTGAGACAACAATTTCGATATTATCTTATTTCTGTCTTATAATCAATGCATAATATGCTGACGCATTGGAAACATATGCCACTAAATGGATTGTGTCATCCAGTTCCGGTTTTGACTCTTAATGTGACCGCCATGAGGGCGGTCATTATACGTCGAAAACTACATAGGGGCCAAAGGTGGCTTGCGCTGCAGCACCCGCATCTTCATGTACAATAACCACATCAAATTAAACTCGAAGCAATTAGACCTAGATGCATGTGGATGAGGGGCACGCTTCATTAACTGAGCCCGTGCACACTCCTGCAACATGCAACTCCGAAGGGCTATACCTGTTTATTTATGCAGGGACCTAGGCGTGGCTGATGTACCCAAGCGGTGGTTGGGATGTAGTCCGCTTTACACTGGACGGAAACACTCCTTTTGCCTAGTGCAGCCTCGAGCACCGTTCAACGCGTAACGAAAGCAATGGCACACATTCTCCTGGAGACAGTAACCAAAATGCTATGAGGGGTGCAAAACCATTAAGTCAACTGTAGCTACACCACAGATATAAAGCAACAACTAAACAGTTAAACTAACGATAAAATTATATAAAAAAGCAAATAAATCACGGGAATATACCGACATAAAAATATGTTATATAAGTAAATGTGCTAACAACAAATACGCAATATTATCATGGTGACAGAACAAGAGTCAAACCTGCAAAAGGCGAAAAATGAAGGCAACAGCAAGCTAAGTTTTACGAAGGTAAGGGTAAGAGCTAAGACAGCATTGCTTCACACAAGAGACAGAGGGGAATTCGTACAACGTCTGTTCAAACAACTGCACCCCATCCCGCATACCATGGTGCGGAATTTTAATTAAACTTGCAAAATGATCTGGACAGCCAAACTTAGCTAACAACAGTCACTACGAATTGCGATTCAGCGTATCCAATGATCTGCGGATACCAACAAACAGCGATTACGACCGCTGATAACGCTATCTTCACTTCCTTTGCAACTGATGATATATCAACACCATATCGGTGGTGTTGTGCTCCGAATGGAATCCTCACTGCGCTTTTAACACCTTCGGTTTACAATCTGGCTGAAGAAGCGGCTGATCAGAATTTGGGCAACCAAATTACCCACAAAATTTAGCAACTTCCTTCCAGGACATTTATTTGCTACTTTCTTACTTGTACAGTAGGAACACAAGCACATATTTCAACTGAATACGCACCGATTCCTCGATCCAAACGCAGTGCACAAAGTGATGTAACGTATTCTCATATATATATAATAATTAAAAGCACAACCTTTTACGTTTTCGGGAATGTTTCAATGAATTCATTTTGCAAGTTTACAGTTAGTCTTTGAATACGAATATTTCCTTGCAACAAATAATGTGTCGTTGACCCCAGTGAACAAGCTCGTAAACACAACTTCCATCTTGCAAATCCAAGCAACACAACGCTTTCCTAACTGATCTTATTATTTAACCTCTATCAATCAATCCTTTCTCACCTAGTTTACTGTGTCCGTTTCGGCAGCAAAGGTTTCAACAATTACTTATATAGGAAGTAAACTCTCTCGCAGGCCTTTTCCATTTCAGTCGGCAATAGCACTATGCCCTTAATACCCTCGTTCGTCTTTCTGGCTTGATCACCGGAATATATTTACTCAGCGTTTGAATCCTATCTATCCGCTGACTTACCACCAATTGACCTTTGAATCTCTCATCGCAGGCCATTTATATCTTCACTTACTCATTCTGCGCTCCCTATTGAAGTAGGTTGGCTACCAGCTGTTCATCCACCATACAAACGCCGCTGGTCTTTGAATTCTGCTTTCTGTCTTCCTACGCAATAGTTGCATCATAACAAACCGATACTGCGTTTTGCTCAATGGCGCAACGCTTTGTATTCTTTGTAGATGGTAGCAACCAACCAATACGGCCATTGCTTTCGTAAAACATTCAAAAGACACTTTCAGCACAATCATTTTTGCACATTGAACATCCTTTTTCTCTACTAAATATTGTACCAAAGGACTTTAACAATGTCTTTTTCCACGACTGTGCCGTGCGGCCTTGTTTGTTTCGCATCTTCCCTTTCCTCCGAGGTCCGGAACTTCTTGGGGATCTGGGATTGGACCAAGAAATAGCTTTTGCCCGGGAAAGGATATAACCCACAAAGACCTACAAAGAACATGGCTGTACAACAAATGGATACAACCGCAATCACTACCACGACCGTTGCCAGTAATGATAGCTGAACACGACGCCTTCACACTTTTGAAAAGTATACATAAACCTGAAAAATCCATACGCAAGTAACTGACAATTTGCTTACTCACAAAGACCATTCTTCGTGAAGCTCTCATCCCATATGGGCTTCAGCCATTATGGCGACCCTGACCAAAGATAGCTTATCCACTAACAGAGGAAACTGAATTTCAATTGATTGCGGATAACCGCGGGTAAAATCAGTCGGCGAGCTGCTCTGCGAGTTTTACATTAGTGTACAAACGTATTTCTGACAGTGTTCCAGGACGTATTGGGTTTCCGCCTGGAAAAAGCCACGAACGTCCGCTTAAAAATACTGCGACGTGGCGGATGTGACTCGCCACTGAATAAAGTCACTGCCCACAACTGCGGACTGGCAAGTCGACCAGAATCATAATTTAGTATTTTCCTAACACGTTCAAGTGTAAGATACTCCCTGCATGCATGTATGGTTTTTGCTATAAATGTAATGCCCAGACTGTTTACACCACGCACGCTAGGACCCAACGTGTTGTCATGCATTGACGACTTTATTCCTCATGATAGATTTTACAATTTCCCAAGCATGTACAAATTTCGGCTTACGGCCGATTACATACATAGCAAAGTCCTTGTTGCGAAACCTAATTGTATGTGAATGTTGATCATGCCTGGTTTGGTGTATCTCGACAAATTCGAGAATGTACCATTTATTTATTTAGTATTCGAGCACGGTTGGCGGTACCCGGTTTCGGATTTATTAGTCACAGTGGCCGGCCACGGATCACCTACTACTGACGACGGAATATGCGTGGCTTATACCACGCCGTTTTCATTTCCATCTGCACACCCCATATCCAGTGTAAACCCGAAGTAATAACACAGGGGCACATGTGGATAGGAGCCGCTTTTCCTTAACGCAGCAGACCCACAATTCTTCACGGCCAAAAGCAAGCACGCTGTATTTGTTACGCAGCCACACACATACCAGTGACTGGGCCGTAGTCCACTCCACAGCGAGTGCATGAAACCAATCTTCTAGCCCAGCAAGACCAGGAGAACCGTGCAATACGTACCATAAAGCAGCAACCAACTGTCTCCTGGTGCCCGCATAGAGGAAACTGTGTGAAATAGACAGGAAGGCACCTCGACTTGAAGACCCAGGAATTAGTAAGACGCCGGCCATAGAGCGAAAAACATACGCTATCGTCGCTTCGACGGCGTTTTTGAAGACAGGGACAGTCCCACCGCCAATGGTGTAAACATCTGGTATAGGTGTCGAATCAAACGCACATGGTTAAACAATCCCGGTCATGCCGACTATTTCCCGGCTAGTAGCGTTATATTCCATAACGTTACCGGATCTGTGGCCGCTCTCCCGAGGGAACGCATCTTCGATAATACCAAGTGGCTGAAACTGTGTGTCATCAAGATGCTTCCACCTGGCTTCCCTGGTGTCACTGTCAGAAAGCTGACCCGATTGTGGAACGTCCTTATCTCTATGCTAAATCCGCAACATCGATTACAGCGCGTGGTCCTTTCTACCCCGGAGAAACGCAAAGCATTACTACGGTTTGCATTCAAACTTAAGGGTAGTGGTGTCAGCATTCAGCCGGACCTACCAGTGGCAGATAGATTGAAGTTAAATGAGGCTATCAAAGATATCAAAACTAGACGGGCGGCTTATGAGCAATGCCACCGTATGGTGGTTTTTCTGGTGGTCAGGCAGAAGTGATCTTCCGCCCTAACGGAACCCGTCCTGATGGCGCACGACCCAGGGATGGTCGTGTCGACTTCTTTGAAGTAGTACTTAGCAACGTGCGTTGCCTAAGGAACAAGGTGCACGAGTTGGGTCCACTTGTAGACAAATCTCGTCCCGATATACTTGCTTTCAATGAACGTCGTTGTCTCCGGATATCAAGAAGAGTGAGGTATGTTTACCTGGCTACGCGCTGATTACAACTGATCGAACCGTCGGACTCCAAGGCGAAGGCATTTTACTCTATTAAAGCTGTAATTTAGATGTGTTGAGGGCGTGCATATTACAGTCGTCGGATCAGACTGTTGAAGCCTAACCGGCTGTTTTGTGCAATTCTTCTACCCAGTTTGCAGTTAGAGTGATATACAGAAGTCCTGGAATTTCTTTCTCGGTATATCTGACTTTATTCGCATTCAGTCTACGAATATGTGTTTAGTTTTAGGGTATTTCCACCTTACGGAATTATGTTTGGTTGATCTTTCTTGCAATTCGACATTATGATCATTTGGTGCAGACTTTCTTGAACTGACTCTCCAAGTGCCTTTGCACCAGTTAGTGGTCTATCACACTAGGTATATGGACAACCAAATACCATCTACTTTAGATATGGTTTTCTCTAAGTCCCTGGAGTTCGTGACTGACGTTTCACACGGTGCACTTCTAGGGTCCAGCGATCACGCATGCATTTCCCTTCGATGTGCTCTTTTAAGGCACCAAGAGACTGCTGTTGAACTACTTCCGAATATTTAGCGGACGGAAAGAAGTGCAATGCGAGATAAGGCTTCAGTTCTGAACTGTGAGATCTCGATAGCTGACTCCATCCAGTTAGCCTGGGATAAATTTAAGGCATACATTACGGAGGTTTTCACTCACTATATTCCACTCATGAGGAAAAGAGGATTAAGGACACAGCCTCCAGAGATAGATACTACAAGCAAGTACCTACTCAAGAAACGGTCTAGATGCTGGCGAACCTACCAAGCAGCTCCATCAGCCAGTACCTATGATAGTTATCGAGAGATTAGAAATAAATGTAAGCAACATCTCAGAACTGTTTGTCTCCAGTACGTGCAGGGTTAAGCGAAATCGGTTGCAGCTAATCTCAAGATGCTTTTACTTACGTTAAAAGACGTAAAGGGGCAAAACTTGCTATACCAGAGTTATTACGAGTGGACGGAACCCGTGCGCAAACTGACTATGACAAGGCTTCTATACTTAGTGCTCAGTATATTTGGGTCTTTGCTCGAGAGACCTCTTTACCACAGGTTGAATTGATTTTATGTGTTCCAAAGGATTCTTGCGTAGCTGAGTTTAGCTTAACGGAGACTTAGGTCTTCCAGCTACTGCAATGCCTTAATCCGTCTAAAGCTTCCGGCTCCGGATTCAATTCATTCGAAGCTGTTGCCTGAATTGGCCACTGAGCTGATTGGTCCTCTCACATGCGTGTTTTCCATATCGCTGGACAGCTGCTTTCTACATTCGGAATGGAGAGAGGCTATCATCTGTCCAATTTGTAAGGGCGGTGCAGTGCTCTACCCGCGAACTACCGACCAGCTAGTCTGACAAGCGTAGTAGTCAAGCTGTTTGAAAAGCTGTTAAGGGATTCAGTGAAGAACATTTTGATATATTCAACATCACGCTGCCGCGCAACATGGATTCCGCAAAATATTTTCATGTCAGACTAATTTACTTGTAGATCTTGAACACTGGGCCGAAGCAGTAGACAGTGGCTACGCTGTAGACGTGCTATTCGTGGACTTTTCGAAAGCTTTTGACACTGTTCCACATTTTCGGCTCGCGCCAAAAATGAGATCTTATGGGATATATGGTCGCGCTTTTCAATGAGCGTCTGGTTTTCTTGGAGTGCGGGGGGAACTGTGCGTGCGGGCGGGGGGTAGCCTTTTGCTCAGGAAAGCTGTCCTTATTGGCATCCCGCAGGGCTTGATATTGGGGCCACTAATCGCGATCTATGTAAATGACTTGTCGGGCGAGATAGTGGTATCTTCGTTAATGTTTTTGACGACGTTAAGCTCCAGGATATCGTGGATATCCCTGGATGTCCTGAGGCCATTCAGCATGCCTTAGATAGGCTCTGGGAATGGCCTACCTAACGGTTGATGCTCATAAATAGGGCAAAGTGCGCTGTTCTTCGAATCGGAGCTGCTTATCCTCCCGCTCGATATGTAGATGGCAGTGAAAAACTCTCTGTTGTCACTCAGCAGGTTGCTTTAGGAGTCGACAAGCATCAGCCCTTCATCCTGGAGACCAATGGAAGAAGGCTGCTTGTCGAGTGTTTCGTATGATGTCGTTTATCCGCCGCTCTTTCAGAATCCTAACGGCCAATTTTTTTGTGAAGCTATTCTCGGTAATCGTCCGACAGTAGCTGGAATATTGTATGCAGATTTGTCCAACATGTCTTAACCGAGACAAAATGGACTTGGAGAGGGTGTTATGAGTAGGCACTCGGTTAGTGCAGGGTCCACGGGGACAGACGTATCCTGAAAGCTTGCTCAGCTTCTGGATGTATTCAATGCACTACCGAAAGACAAGAGGAAACCTGAGTCTCACTTATCGTATTTTGACGGGTAAAATTTTCCCGGACCTATCAGGGCTATTTAGTCCCACTAGGTTACTACATCTCCGCGGTTCCCCACTGAAACTGCATAAACTACGGTCTGAGAAGTTTAGGATGGAAACTCGTCTGTCGCGCCATTATAGATCGCTGGAATTCGCTTCCAGATAAAGTGGTTAGGGAACCTACGGTTGGAACTTTTGCTTGCCAGTTCGATGCCCTTGGGTGGCAGAAGCAAACCTTTCCATTTTCCTAACTGTCTCACCTTTTTTCTGTTCTTTTGTATTGACTCAAATATATTAATATTTCACTTACCTAGCTCCTTCCAATTTCTCTTTCGCCTTCTGAGTTTACTTTTTTCTCTTTCTTACTTTACGTAACCGGCCCAGCAGTGACTGCTAGGGCAGGATAGGTGGGCATTAGTTGGTTGGACAGGGTGTGATGCGGTCTCCGTTTTAGGTCCATCAGTATTTCAATGTCCGTTAACTCCTTTTTTCAACGTCCCGCCGAAGAAGGATCACTCACGGGATAATCCTATCGTTTCATTCCCGCTTGAACGTGAACATGGCAACTTGTGATATAACTCAATTATTTACAAGCGCTATAAGTTCAACACGTTAGCAAATGTAATTAAAAAATGCTACGCCCACGAAATTGTTAGCGAAGTTAACCAAAGTAGTAAAGGACTTGTAAACGTATAAATAATAATGTTTAGTTAGACATTAATAGATGATAGAAACGCCTAAGAGCAACACAACAATCCAACCCTGAAATAAATAGCCAGCATAACAGCACGCGGTTAGTAAGTTGAATGCGGTGTACCTACCAATGGTGCGCCGATATTTATACGTCCACAGCAGGACCTGCTGTCATTTAGTTGTTGGTCCGTGTGGCGTCGCTAATGGCTCACTAGGCCAGCCTAACACGGGCAATCGCGACAGCATGTGCTACAGTACCATGCGCTTGTGGTTGATGGCTATTACCCGATCCTGCCTTTCGCTTCCGCAAGTACCACTTCTTCACTGCACGAGCAAGTGCTTTCTCTTGCAGCAAGTGAACGGCCTTCATGAACAGATCGCGCTATGTAAGCCGATCAAACGCTTCCGGTTTGCATGAGCTGCAACCAATTGTAGAACTTGAATAACTCAATTAGAACAGGTCCTGTTAACGAAGATTCGGTTTCTTCTGCAAGCTGCTTCCAAAAACTAAGCAGGCCATTTAAAAGCTGTCAGAAGCGCTTCTAACTTATGCTGCTTGTGGACGTTTATTGTTGGTTTGACAAACGCTGTGTAAATGTTCATAAGACAGTCAAAGTGTGTTTGCCACATTCGCATTATGTCTGTAGTCTGTGTGCAGGTAAAACCCAATATATTCTTCAGCGTTTTTTATGCTTTACACCTGACAACGCTATACCGGCGCATATTCTGCTACAGCCTATTAGTAACCTTGAAAAATTTGTCTAGCCAGGATACGAATTCGCCTGATAGGCACATAATTCGTGAAATGCGGTGCTTATTCGCATAGAGTTGGAACTCCTAGAGGATCACCGTAGCTAGTTTGTGTAAGACTGCCAGGCATAGTCGTAGTACTTGGTTGATGTGAGTAAAAAGCAACAATCCCTCTTTGTTAAGTCAAACAGGACATAACAAAACATTCTGTTCAAAATGTCTGCATTACGAATGTACGGAAACTAACTACGGTACCGAAAATAAAAGCGAAGCAATAATGTTTTAAATGAATATCACACGCGTGTACGTAACTATACAATTTTCAGCATCAGACTAACCAGTTATAACTTCTTCTCAGTATATATAGTTAGTCTCTATGCAGCATCAGCATATACTGGGTTGGTGTTTCAGGAGTCAATATTCATCACCATCATCATCATCATCATACACGTTAGCTAGAGGTGGGAAACACCTCAGCTACTGTGCCGCAATACAAAGAAAAACAGAGAGAAATAAACAACTGGTGAAAGCTGGCTGAGCTACCGGTAACGGATAGGCATCGTTCCGGTAAGCTACCAGCCGGCTGCTGTGCACCAAAAAAAGTATTATGCAAAATTATATAAGGCTAAGTAATGAGATCGCGTTTGGAGGGGAGGCTAAGAGGGATGGGGTGGGACAAAGAAACACACAGCACGAACGCCCCTGAGGTCGGCTCTTATCCATATCGGCAAGTGTGTGCAACCAAACGTGTTCATCGTCTTTTGGACCCCAACCAGGGAGCCGAGACGCTCCAACCGAGGCCAGCTTCGAAGTGAGGGTCTTCATTCCTCTGGACCAAGTCATCGCTTGGCCACCCCTCCTCTTCTTCCATTCACACCCCGGCGCGCAAACAACACACGTCGCGGAAGTCGGTGGGCTGGCATGCGTAACACATGGCCGAGCCATCGGAATCTGATGCGTTAAATAACGGTGCTAAGCGGTTCAGTTCCTTTTCCTGTGCCATAAACAAGGCGTCGAACACGCTCGTTGTTCTCGCGGTGTTACCACCAAACGTGAGCTGAATTACGAAGGCACCGGTGGTCGAACGCAACTAGCCTCTTCAGGTCCGCTGCTTTAAGCGGCCAGGTTTCACAACCGTGCAATAGGGTCGAACGTACTGCTGCATTGTACACTGTACACTTCAGGGCAAGAGTGATGTCGCGCCGGCGCCATAAGTGGCGTAGGTTAGCAAAAACGCCCCGAGCTTTTGCTATACGATTCGTGATTTCATCTTCAATCCCACAGGCGCTGATACAACTACCCAGGTAGTTGAAGTTTTGAACGACTTCTAGCTGATCCCCACCAAGGGTCAGCGTAGGAGGCGGTCCAGACCAACCTTGTGGAAACGCTTTGCACTTCGAGGGTGCGAAGCAAAGCCCGAAGTGACGGACAGCTGGAGCTAATCTGTCCAGCGCCGCTTGGCACGTTTGTGAGCTGTCACAGATGAGGGCAATATCATCAGCATACTCTAAATCAAGAAGTCGTTCTCCTGGGAGTAGCTCCACACCTTCCAAGTCGTGTCCTGTGAACGCGATTTCCATGACTTCGTCAACAGCGAAGTTGAAGAGGAAAGGTGACAGCGGCATCTTTGTCTCACGCCGCTTTAGATATTAAAGGGCAATGACAACTTGCTGTAAGCCCTCACTCTGCCCGAGCTACGAGCGTATAATGCTCGGATAGTATTCACATATTTCTCAGGTACACCCTTCCTGAGTAGACAGTCCCAAAGTGCATGTCTATCCACCGAATCGAATGCACCTTTGATATCGAGGAACACGACAACGGTGGGCCACCAATATTTGTGACGTTGCTCCAACAACTGGCGCAAGGTGAAGATGTGGTCAATGCAGCTACGACCTCGACGAAATCCAGCTTGCTCTTCACGAATCTGGCTTTCACGAGTGCCAGTCAGTCTGTGTAGGATGACAGAGGCAAGCCATTTGGAGGCGATGGAGATCATACTAATTCCTCTATGGCTGCCGCATTCCGATCGTGAGCCAACCTTGAAAATTGGGACTATGATGGAGCGGCTCCAATCGGTTGGGACTGTTTCCTGCTCCCACAGTCTCACTAGTAACTCGTGTAAATCATCCACAAGAGCAGGTCCCCCGAATTTGCAGAGGGCTGGAGGAAGGTCATCAGGTCCCGCGGCTTTATTTAACTTCAACAGTTTGATCTCATGTTCGACTTCTGAGCGAGAAGGTGGATCCAAAGGAACAGCCCACGGAGCAGGGCGATCACTGGTCGGCGAAAAATCTAACAATTCCGACCAATTAAATTGCCTTACAAAGTGCCCAGCCCAACGTTCCAGGCGTTTTGATAAATTGTGGATGGGCTGTCCACTCTCGTCACGTATAGTTTCACTAACACCAGGTCTCCTGCTGCCCGTTTCCCGTATAAGACGGAATAACCCAAGTTGATTACCAAGGGCAGCGGCCATTTCCATCTCTGCTGCATGACGAGACCACCAGGATTCGCGGTCTCTCTTCAGGCTAGCACGTAGTTTTGCCCGGAGCGCTTTGCGAGTTTCATTGTGTTCGCTTCCAGCCGGAATATGCCAGCGAGCATCGATAAGTTCCAGAGACTGTGAAGAGACCCAATATTCATGTTGGCGATTAGACATACCACATGAGGATTTGCCTGCTGCTAGTAAGGCCTGTTGCATATGAGACAAGTGAGCTTTAATTGCATCCAGTGAGCGTTTATCCAACTCGGATGAGAGCGTAATTTGATAGGCGTTCAGAACAGCTAGATTCACTACTCTGCCGGTGTCAATGCGCTCACACGTGTGCTCCAAATCAAGCGACAGTTCTGGACGCAGCCTCTCCAGCGGTAACTGGGAGCAATGTAATCGATTTACGTCCATAGCTTGTTCGAGGCTGGTGGGCACCAAGTCACTCTCCGGCGGGTGCTGTGTCGGAAATTAGTGCTCGCAAGATATAAGCGAGCATCCTCACACAAATGAAGTAACCGCTCACCGTTATTATTACGGGAGCCTATACCATGTTGGTCGCCCAGATGCAGCTCATCTGCGGATAATTTTCCAACTTGAGCGTTCAGATCCCCAGCCAGCACTACAGTGTCCGAGCTTCTTCTGTGGCGAAGGAGTTCGTGCAGTTGCCGATAGAAGTCGTCTTTCACCGAGTCATCGCTACAGTTTGTCGGTGCATAGGCAGTGATAACGAATAGACACCAGTTAGTCCCGCGCGACTTCGAAGTTTTGAACGAGCCAGCCAAACGGAACGCACACATCCGGCTACTGATTGGGAACCAATCAACCAAAGCAGCCTCAGCCCGGGGACTCATGGCAATACCAACACCGGCTTGGCCGGTACTCGAAGCTGCATCGTCACCGGATAGGCGCAATGAGAAAGTGCTGCTAGTGTCACCTGAAGGGGATCGCAGAGTGAGTACAGAGCTCGAGTCTTGCAGGCGGGTCTCCGATAAGCAGCAGATATCGATCGAGATGGTCTCTAATGTTCGGGCAAGTGCTGCCTGTTGACCAATCTGAAGCAATGTGCGAACATTGAGGCATGCCAGTCTGAAGGAGGATCGAGGGCTCCAAATGGAAGCCGATGAACTGAAATGGACCGCTTGCTTGGACATGGCCTGTTGACAGTGCAGGAATGACGCTCTGCGTTCACCTGTGAGTTGAAACTAAAAGACAAGCAACTATTGAAGCAAGGTGGGGAAGGGCCGAGAATTGGGGGGTTGAAAACAGGCGGGATAAAAGTAAAGCTGGAGCGGGACGATAAGGGTGAAAAAGCGTAAGAGGGGGAATAAGAAGATGGGAAGGCCTGAGCAGTAGCATCCAAACCCCTATCCACCCTGCTCGATGCAGCAGATATGGCACCGTTGATTATCATCTGCGGTAGGCAGAGCATCAGTAATTTGTTTGGGGAAGGATTCATTGTATTGCGTGGGTAGGATACTGTCAGGTTGCCCAGGCCTAGACAGGAGAAGGATTAGGGTTCTCAACCAAAGCCTTTGGTTCAAAAACCTTGCCGCAAGGCAGCGGGTTTGGCACTGGACTAAAAAGAGTCCGTTTTAAGTAATAAGAAGCCACGCTCATTCCAACCCTTAACCTGGAGGACCAGGAGGCTGAGTTTATCTGGCCTCTAACCATTGACCAATCTGGTATGAGTGGCTCTGAAGGTGCAAACGCACCACCCAGTATAGCTCAATGGATCACTAAGGCACGCAAACCATCGCACCACGGTAAGGTCCAGCCTCATTGCGATGATCAATATTGCATCATCTGTTACGCTGCGGCTCCATCTGCCAGCGTCTTTTCAACCGTAAGATAAGTGCAAAGGCAGCGGACGGTTTCAAGATGCTAGAACCTACCAAACGAACATATAACAGAAAAAGTTTGCGGATTAAAAACATTGTCCCTACTTTAAAATGGGTTTAGCTATTTTGCGCGTCCATACATAAGGAACCCGATTGTCAACAGGGCTGCATTAGAAAACAATTAAATACTATACAATTTGGCTCCTGGCAAAAGGCTTAATACTTTTCATAGCGCAACTGCTTCCACAGTTTTCCGCAAAAAGGACCATGTGAGGAAGTCACATTGCTGAAAGATGTGTGTATAGACGGAGAATGCAAGGCTTTCTTTAAACGTTGGAACGATTATCTGCATTTTAATATTGTCTGCCTATTTCACATTTTGTGGCTGGCTTCGTGTAATGTTTAGAGCAGGCAGGTATCGTGGTGTTTTCTGCGGTTTGTTTGCACACATAAAAACAACCTATAGTTTGAACAGAAAATGAGTGCAAAGGATTTACAGTTCCATGTTATTCCTTATGATAGGTACATAATAATAAATTCCCGTCTGCGTTGAAGTTTGTGTTTACTGCTATAAAGGTGAGTTAAATAAGCAAAATGATACCTTAGGTATACGCTACATTGCCCTTTAGTTTGTAAATGATTTTAACCGTAAGACGTGAATTGTAGTATCTTATGCCTTGTTACTACTTTGTAAATTAGATATCTGCAACGTTTCTGTAGCTCCCTGCGCCTTTCGTTGGAACGCTGCTGGATCAATAATACATTGCGCTATATAGCTATGAGATTACCCACCTGGTATTAAGGCAAGTATATTGTAAATGAAATCATTCAAGTATTCCTACACAGCATTCGATTTTGCGTGCTAGGCTGCAATAAAAATATAGGTAACGCTTGAAAGCAAATGATTGGCAGCGGTTTGAAAGCAGGCTCAGGTATTTCGGTTAACCTTAGCATTGCCATTTAATTATCAAAAGATTATTGATAATTAAACTACGGGAAACTTTTTTTAAAGAAATATAGAAGCAACACTGCATGCGTAAATTATAGTATAGTTTGTTTCCCTAGCAACCGTCCCAAATCTTTAAAGCATAAATGCGTGATACGGGATTTATATTACTTACGTTTGTCTTGATGGATCAGTTTGGTACCCACAGTAGTGGAAAACTATAAACACTGAACATGCATTGCCACAGCGTTTAACTAGCAAGCGTTGGCTTGCGCTTCAACTAACAAACATCAACGCGCTACAGCGAGAATTGTGTGAACGGTTGCTGCACTCCTTAGACCTAATTTACCGTGATGGTAAAAACAGCACTTGAACTCATTGGTGTGTGTGTGAATGGCGTGATGAATGTGTGTGAATGTGCGTGTGAAGTAGAATAAAACTTTAGACTGATGTGAGAAAACATTGAAGGAAATGAATATATATTGGAGATGGATGTATACACAGCATCGACGATGTTCTCAACCAGCGCCCTTTGTATTGCACTGTTTGTTTTGTGGCACTCTGACTTCGTAAACTCTTTCTGTGAGTCAGCCCGAATGTATACACCTTGGCTAATGTAATATTTCAATCGCAATTATAACGTGGTTTCTGCATTTTAGTGTTTAATAAGCCTGTGAGGGCTGAAAGTTTGCTACAAGCACCCGAGCATACTGTGGACCCATGGACGCGTGCACATCAACGTCTAGATAAGAGGCAACAAAAGAAGGTGAGTAATTTGGCTTAGACCTTACAAGAAAAAGACGTAGCATTCTATTTAAGTGACCCACCATTCATTGTAAATGATGCATTGTGAATCTAGTGTCAAAATTCCATTCATCCATTTGGTTCTGTTGATAAAAATAGCTGATTGCACAATTTTACTCAGATGCAAGCTAAGTTATCTTTATTACCATTTGCTTTATCACAGAGGCCTGACCATCACGCGTGGCAGTGAAAGCCGCAAGGAAGCTATCTCGCCGATATCGCCTTATATTTGCTTGATAGCCAGCTATTTGTGACGGTGTGTTGTCCACATCAGTTGAAGGCGACTTGACCATTAATATTACTTAGGGCATTCTTTATTGCATAGGTCCTTAGGATTGTATGGCAGCGAGGCATCAGTACAAATGGCTGATGTACTGTTGTTGATGATGATGATGACCATCGAGCTAAAATAATCCCCACAAAAAATTCAATTGATGCAGTCATCTTTTATTTTCATCTTACAGGTACCGTGGAACATGATGAATAATGGATGGTTGTTGCCAACAGAAGCACCTACGGTGTAATCCAAGTGATGTATATCGTTTCGGATGTTGGCCCATCAAATGTCTCTTACTGTTGTTGTAATTGTATTCCGGGTATACTTTTGAATAAACAAGTACCACGGAAGGTCTTTAAATTCCACGTAATCGGGTGCCAGGCGAAACACAACTTTGAAATCGATATTATTCACTGCATTTCGCAAAAGGCTAGGTGCAGTGTTATCTTGAGCCATTAATTTGTTTACTTTCAAAATTCATAACATAACTCAATCAGACAGAAAGCATACACCCCGATAAGCGCTGTTTGCCATTTAATCCTTTGGAAATTGCCAACACTGCGCATTCAATCAGATACTAGTAGGTCTCAAGGCAGCCAATCGAATGATGCATTTGTGGTTAAAGCCAATATGCCACAAGGACACTAACGGTGAGATTTTCCTCCAGCTGTGTATTTCAAGGCCTTTTATAATTCCCTCGTTAGTAATTCCTAAAATAAAAGCAGCTCAACCCTCCGTAATTAAATAGCGGCTTATAGTAGTAAATTTGTCCGTAAATTGAGTTCCACTGTGTTTTTCGCACGACCGCCGTTTCCTTTCATAGTGAGCAGCGCTATATAGATTTTATAGCTGTTATATTTCAATGTTTCCATTCATTAATGGCGGAAGTTGTAACTAAGGGGATTTTAAAGGAACTGTACGATGATGAAAAATGAATCTTGGAATACCAAGTGACATGCTGGTTAGTAGGGCACTTAAACATTATGGCGAAAGTGCAAGCAATTACTAACAGTCCTCTCTTAATAATCATCTCTAGGTTAACTTAATCAAATATTCTATGTCAGGCATGTCGAAATTCGGATTCGAATTAACATGCTACCTGGGAGTAATATCTAAATTAAATATCTCCCTTAGTTCCAAATCCTAAAGCCATAACGTAAAGCAGGCGGGCATTATCACAAACACTTAGTGACTGTGATTGTGCCAAATCCCAGGTAGTTTGCAAAGTATATAGACCATGCAACTTTCCTCGTGACTCAGTGGCTTAAAATGCAAGCTAGTTGGCACCCACGTGTAGCGTTCGTGGTGTAAAACACATTAGAGGACCTAGAGTAATCTCACAAATGACGAGCAACACAAAGTTAAAACGTCTAGGGGCCTATTCAGGAAAGGCTGTGCTATGTGGCTGGTGAACTACAGTGGGTATACATTACAAATATTACAAATGAACCCTGCTACCCTTGAGTAATGTATTTAACAGCTAGCCTTCCATAATTTCAATTGCTAGGGATATGGCGTCTAGTGAGAAGTTGTCAGCATTTTGCAGGCCATCAACTGTCAGTGATAGTGAAAGATATGCAGTGCTATATTCCATTTAGCTTGCCAAATGTGCTTGTCAGTGAACACCTACATGCCTCGGTGGCTTAATCTGCTAGCTAGTTGGCATATGCATCTAGCTATTATGGATTATCTCCGCATAAGAGTACCAAGGTTACGCGCACGAAAGACGAACCTCAATGCGGCGTAGCGCATCTGGTGATTTTACGGACTATACATTGCTATGAAGCCCGGGAATTACCAAAATGCATACTTTAGCAAAATTGCTACTAAATTCCTTATAAATGCTAATATATATTAGATAATCTCATTGAGTTTTGAATGCTATGGATATATGTTCTATTTGGAAGACAACAACAGATCGCGGGCTAGCCACTTTCAATGACAGAGAATGACAGGTGGCGCTTTATCCCATTTAGTATGCAAATCAGGTAGCCCAGCCAACAACCCCCTTGGAAAAGTGGCTTAAGCTGAGGTCTAGTTTACTTCCTCCTCTACCATTATGTGCTCGATCATTTGGCGTTAGAGGGACCGCACATAATCTTGACGAGTCTTAATAGAGCGAAAGACTTCCGGTATTTCTCCGGACTAGCCAGTACATTAAGCCACTTAGCCTTGGGGGACGTTAGACACACAAACGAATTCGAAAACTAAACGCGGTAAAACACCGCCTGTATTTTAATGTCACTGGGGGTGTTTAGCCTGTGAGTTGTCGACGTCCCATTTTAGACACTACATACATAAATAAATAAATAAACGGTATATTCTCTGGAAAACTAGGCAAACCTGTGTAGGCGAGATCAATTACGCATAAAATCATAGCTTCTTTGGAACAGTAAAACATTTCGTTTTAATAAAACATATAGCAGAAGAAAGGTAGTCCATACGTGTGAGCATTTTGTCGGGTAATAGTCAGACTAAGGAACAAGATGGCGCCGTAAGGCGTAAAAATCCGTTATGATTGTTGTGTCAAGATACATATTTGGCGTGATTTTGCCATATAACAATCGGTGAGCAAAGAATCCCATCAAAAGATTTGGTGTAATCAATTAGCATTAAAATATCGGAATCCTCTGAGCTCCATCAAAGCCTTATTCATAGTAAAATCAGACGCCCAGGTTGTATGTAGAATTGAGGACTGCGTCAGTGTGAAGTGCTCAGCTGTGGCTTTATTCAGTTGCCAGTCACCTCCGCCACGTTGCAGTGTCGTTAAGCGGACATTCGTGGATTTTATAGGGAGAACACCTGCCAGGCGGCAACCCACCACGTCCTGCAACACTGTCATAGCTTCCGTTGAACAGTAGTGCTAACCGGCTATACATCGTATAGACCGATTTTGTACTCTATTATTCGCAGTCGGTTTGCGGCCAAAATTCTTCCTTTTTTACCTATTGGCTTGGTAGTGTACCGGCAGTAGTCGTTGAAAACGGTCATTGATGCGAATGAGTCACATAGTCGAATGATAAAGGGTGCGGGTGAGTAAAATTTGTTAACGGAGGCTGGATGTTTCCGGTACAAATTTGCCTGAATCGCAAACCGTGTCCAGCTACCCACGCTTAACTTGTCATGGGGATGGGGCGTGCAATTGTTCCTTGTGGCTAAATACGTCCACAACAGGCAAAAACGCCATTGAGTTGTCCAGGGCGGAGTCATTGCGGCTTTCTAACTCCACAAAATGGAATCGGAGTTCCTTCAAATGTGAGTGCAATTGTCTCCATGGTCAAGTGTAAACTCCATGAAAGGCCATCGAAAAATGAGAGTAAAACTGTCCGCGGAATGATATCAAAAAAGTTCCAGGTCAATGAAGGATCGGAATGTTCTTTATAAAAGGCATGGCACCATAACCACTTTTTTGAATGTCGATGAGAATGAGCAAAACTAACCGAGCTAAGCACGCCAGCCTTGCTTGTCTTCCGTTGTGGAACAGGGAATCTATGTAGATATTGCAGGTGAGTAACTTGTGATACTGTGAGTAGGAGGCGAGCTAAACCCATTTGTTTAGACCCGTGAAAGTGGCGTCTCCAGAATGTCGGAAAGTGCTCCATTTGGAACGATGAGTGGGTTCTTTATCTCCTAGAGAAAAATCAAGTGTTTAAGCTAGCTGACTACTGAGAACGAGTCGGCCATTCCCAGTGGATAAACCTTCTTGTTTTGGCAGATTTAACTGGACTTCTCTAGAAAAAGCGGGCTACGGACAAGATACATCCAAACAGACAGGCAGCAATGAATCAGGGATCAATATCGAACGACTGGTGGCGCGCAACATTGCCTATGATACATTAAAACCTATGTAATTATGCTTAGCATCCATGATTTGTTTGCGCGTTCTGAACATCACGTCGCTGGTTTAGCTCAGACTACAAATACTACGTAAGAAGAAGTTTCCGCGCGCAAGATCAATAGACCTATATAACTAAACATATGTACAGATTTAAACGAATTATACGAGTATTGGAGAGGAACAGATACACCGATGATGATGACAACAGTCGGAATCCGAGAGGCACATTAGGTGAAACTAAGGCGAACTGGGTTGTGACCAAATGCGGCAGTAACAGTAAGCAATGCAACGTTCCAAGAGGGAAAAAATTACAGAATCGCAAGGAGAGGGTTAATGCTGACGGCATTGCAAAGAGTAATTCATGAGAGTAAGTACGCTAAAGCGCTTATGATTCCACAGACCAAAAGCCGCCAGAATCTACAGAAAGGTCACCTAGGGCCAAAACTGCCCTGCACTGTGAGTCGTTATCCCACGTACGGTCACACTAATAACAAACGCCAACATAACGCGAAGAGCAGAGGCACATGAAGAGAGGTAAGTTGAGCGAGGTTGGAGTGGAGTAGACCATACGCACGAGGATAACTTGGTACGGCGCAATGAGTGTAAGCCGTGGGAATAAAAATGGAGCGTAATAACAGAGAAAGCCATGGATAAGAGAAAAAAAGCAACCGGGGTCTAGACGCAAGTGGAAGAAAGCAAAGTAGCTGCCCCACCATGGACGGAAATTGCATGGACATCTGGGAGCAATAGAAGGGCAAAAGGCCGTGCAGATAAGCATAGATTAGTCGCCGCACTGAGATTGGGACGTACAATTGTGGTGAGAAAAACTGTGGGGAGAATCAGCGGAAATAGACAAATTAAATGTCAAAGCGGCCATAGTATACAGCGGTGATGCGATCCGGCAAGCCTCTCGAAGTAAGGGAAACCGATCAGACGACACTTGATTAATGGGTGCATTGAGGTTTATTCGTACATATAAAATGCTAAAAAAATAGTGAGGAGCAGCAGTAAATGGTAGGAAGAAGAGGAAAGTGGCTGTTTTGACTTTGGATGATCAAGTTCAGCAGTTTCTTGAAGTAATAAAAACAGCATTGTGATCACAGTGTCTAAACCGTTAACATCCTGGTGGACTGGAAGAGGTCACAGAGATGCAGACTAGTTAGATGAGGCAAGGTTATGGAAGAGCACTGTGATTTAGCTGCTCGTTTGAAGAATTGAAATTAAAGAGCGCAGCAAGGAGATGACAGTCAGGAGGGAAAATGTTAATTGCTAAATTGTGGAAAAGTCAACGTTTCTCTCGTACGAAAGAGTGTGATTCATTCATTCATCCGAACAATGGCCGGTAGTGTCACAGAGTCTAAGAAAATTTGGTGAGCAGCAACTGACCAGACAAGACTGGATTAGTCGATGCAGTGAGAGTGAGTTATGCAGCTAATTTTGGAGGACAAATGGAGTGGGTAAGCGTTCGACAGGTTAGAGTTAGAAGTGCCGATATTAATAAAGGGCGAACAAGCCTTGCACGCTGCCAACGTAAGGGAGACATAACCTCGAGTCTGCAGAGCCTCGACCGTTTAAACCTTGCTGGTCTGGAAAAGGTCAAAGAAGCAGACCGGTCAGATGAGACTGGGTTATTGTACTGAATTGAGAGTTGTCAGTCCGGTTAAAGAAGTAATGAAAGCGGAGAGTGTCATAAGTAGAGGAGAGGGTCCGAATATTAAGTGGTGTATTTATAAGGTATATAAATGTCAATAGGGATCATGAAGTAATAGAGAGAGCGTTCGGTCTCCCGAAGAGATGTCGATAAAGTCACAGCAATCTGAGAGAACTCGGAGTGTAACGTCCACCGTGAACGTTGAATAACACGTAGCCAAAGATCCAGACATCAAAACAAGTCGGATCACAAATACTACGGTACTATTAAAATATATACAGTTGATAATTGGAACATACTTCAATTGTTCCGTATCCCGGTGTATGCAAGTTGACAACAAGGTGTTAGTAAACGATAGGCGGGACGAGTTGTCTACGCCGGACAATCAAGGGAGCAAGGCACCACACCTGAGTGCTACGAGTATTAAGACTAATGGTGTTGACCAATCAAGGGATAGTCCAAGCACAGGGTAAGAGTTTAATGGCACGCATAAACATGGTGTTTGGACAAGCGACCAGTGAATGGGGAAGGGGTGCGACACATGCTTCGGGCTGAACTTGTCCTGTTCAGCGAAGAGTAGGGTTGGAGATCCAAGGTCGTCGGTAGACGCACACACACGGAACCAATGTCGGGAGTAGCATGCACATACAGACACACCTACAACGCTAACAATGGGAATGTAAGGTGGCGCACATGAAAGCTGGTCGATATCCATCAACGATCGGCTAAGGTCTGTAGACTAGACCACGAAACGAAGAGTAGAATAATTTCCTGGGTGGATAAGCGCGTTACACAGAGAGCAGGGTACTGATCAGACGAGACTGGATTAGCCGGCACGTTGAGAATAAGTCATCTCGCTGAGGTGGGAAGACAAATGGAGAGTCAGCAGTGGTGGACAGGTTTGGGATGGTAGAGGCTACATGAATATAAGATATGCAAGTCAGTCAGGCCCGCAACGTAAGCGAAGTTGTAGGCCGCTTATGCAGTGCCTAAAACCACATTTTGATAGGCAGGAAGCAGTCAAAGAAGAGGGCAGGGCGCTAAAAGCTCGCTTGCCTAATAAAGATAAAATATAGACAGAGCGCGATAGGGAAAGGACAGAGTCTCGAGTAAATTTTTGCATAAAAGAAATGTGACAGTTAATTAAGCTCTCGAGGTAACGGTTTCAGAGCCTTCAATCTTCCGGACAAAGGCCGGCAACGTCACACAAGTCAGAAAAAAAACCCGATCAGAAGTGGCTAGATTAGTTGGCGAATTTAAATTAACTCGTACATTTAATTAGGAAAGCTAAATAGAGGAAGTAAGGTTGGATATGTCAGAGATCAGTGGTTATATTAACATAGGGTGAACAAGTTCAGCGTGATTTCGAGGTGATAGAGGCATTGCGTTGAGTCTACGAAGCATAGACCGTTAACATCCCGGCGATCTGGGGGAAGTCAGAAGCAGACTGGTCTGAAGAGATTAGGCTAAGTCCGGGCACTGAGGTTTGGCTGTCACATTGAGGAGGGATCAAAACAGAGACCGCACCAAGGAAACGCCAAGATCGGGATGAAAACAGTTTACCTCTATGGCGTGGAGAAACCAATGAGGCTTTCGTGTGAATGGGTATCGAGCGTTCAGTCTTCTGATCAAGAGCCGGTAATGTCGCAGAGTCTGAGAAATTTAGGTGAGCAGCAACTGATCAAACAAGACTGTATTAGTCGGGGCAGTGAGACTGAGTTATACAGCTAATTTTGGAGGACAAATTAAGTAGGTCAAGGTTTCGACAGCTTAGAGATGGAAGTGTGTATATTACCAACGCGTGAACAAATTTAGCATGCTTTCAACATGAGGGTGATTATCTCTGAGTTTACAGTGCGTAAACCGTGTATATATCGGTAGTTTGGAAGAAGAGCAAGAAAATCATACTGGTGACCTTAGACAAGGTTACGGCAGAGCACTGAGAGATGGCTGTCCGATTGAAGAAGGATTGAAAGCAGAGTGTGCAGTCTTCAGTACAATTGCCAGTAACGTCACAGTAGTCGACACACTAAGATTAAATCGTACAGCTAACGTTGGGAGACAGATGGTTTGGGTCAGGAAGTGGACAAAGTAGGAAAAAAGCGGCTATATTAATGAAGAGTGAACTAGTCCATAGGGCTATTAATTCAAGGAAGACGTGGCTTTGATTCTACAGACGCTAGACCGTTTGTGCCTCGATAGTCTCAAAGAAGTCAACGGGAAGCAGACTAGTCAGGTTAGACTGGGAAAGGCCACTGTGGGCTGGCTGTCCGGCTGAGGGAGAAACAAAGATTGGGCGCCATAAGAGAGGACGGAGTCCAGAAATAAAAGGTATTAGGCAAGGGTTGGGAAAGTCAACGTGGTTCCACAGGTAATGGGGACAGCGCGTTAGGTCTTTCGAACAATGGCCAATCATCTCACAATGTTCCGAGGGAATGAAACAGATCAGGCGTGACTGGATTAGTCAGCGCATTGTGATTGAGTCGTGTAGTTCATTTGGGAAGATAAGTGGAGTGAGTCAGTAGGATTGGGCAGGTCAGAGATAGAAGTGGCTATGTTGGCATATGGCGAACAAGTCCAACTGGCTGTCGAGGTAAGGGAGATTGCTTTGAACCGACCGAGCCTAGACCGCTAACATCCCGGTAGCCTGGTTGTAGTCCCAGTGAATTTGAGTGATCAGGTGAGGCTAAATTAGGACAGGGCATTTAGAATTGGACTTCCGATTGACGAAGGATTGAATACAGACGGCGCAGCTCAAAGTGAGAAAGCCATAGAATTTAGGTATAAGTATTAAAGGAGAGCATCGGCAGAATAGACGTGTAAGTAAGAAAGGAGATTAAATTATAAAGATGAAACATGTACAACAATGCATTGTAGTAAAGGATTACAGGATGTTACGTAGACAGAGCCTAAGTCATTTAGGTCTCAGATGTCCGAGGTGGGTCACAAAGCAGAAGACCGTTTAGACGATACCGGATAAGCCAGCAAGATGAAGTTAGGCCGCCAAATTAGCGCGTGCACAACATGATTGATTGTCTTAGGGAAAGAGGATTTGGAGACAAATGTGACTATATGAAAAGCCAGTTAGCATGCGGAGAAAAGGACTGGGGATGAGGGAAACAGTTTTCGGAATGTGGGGCCTAGAGCGACAATGTCTCGGATGTCTGGGAGAAGTTAGAAACGGGAGACTAGTCAGCCAAGGGCAGATTAGAACCAGGCCCGTATAGATATCCATCCAGTTGAAAAGGTAATGCAAATAGAGTGCGAAAAGGGTAATGCTCTATTGCGGAGAAGTGGAAAAGCCAGCCAAATTCTCGAGATGGTGTGAGCAGAACTTAAATCTGCCCATTCCTGATCATTAGGGTCTGAGTAGCCGGAATCGAAGAGACCACTGAGACGAGCTTAGAATGTCAACCCAGAGTGAAAGCCGTAGTATTTACGTCTAAATACAATGGAGAGCATCGGCATAATAGAGATGTGCAGGAAGAAATGGGACATAGTAATAAGGATGAATCAAGGAAAACAAGGCATTTCATCTGAGGGATACAGGACGTTACGTCGGCAGAGCCTAGATATTTTAGATCTCAGAAGTCCAAGATGGGTCAGAAAGCAAGAGATCCTTCAGACGATGCCGAATAAGCCAGCAAGTTTGAGCCAGGCCGCCAAATTAAGGTGTGAATAACAGTAATGCTTGTCATAAGAAAAGAAGCTTTCAGGACGAAAGTGACTATATGAAAACCTAGTTAGCTTGCCAACGAAAGTCTTGAGAGGAGAGGAACAGTTTCCCGAATGTGGAGCCTAGAGCGACAACGCCACGGATGTCGGGAAGCAGTCAGAAACAGGAGACTGGTCGGCCGAGGGTAGATTAGAGCCAGGCCCGAATATATATCCGTCCAATTGAAAAAGTAATGCAAAGAGAGTGCGAAAAGGAAAATACTCTGTTCAGAAGAAGTAGAAATGCCAAATATATTCCCCGGACTATGTGAGCAGACCGTTAAGGCTGCACATACCTAATCATTAGGGTCACAGTAGTCGGAAGCAAAGAGAGAAATCCGTAGAAATTAACTCTAAGCACTAAAGGAGAGCGTCGGCGTAATAGATATATACGGGAAGCAAGAAGCTATGATGATAAGGATGAATCATGGCCACCAATGCATTTCAGTCGTGGGTTACGGTTCGTTACGTTATTTATATCTCAAAACTTCGATGTGCGACAGAAAGCTATTTTGTATTTCTTTTAACTAGCTGGGTTACGTTGCATCTTTTTCAAGGTATCCATCCCGTTGGGCCGCAACCTGCATACCGCAGCCTAATTCGGAAATATACCAGATGTCTACCGCTCTAATAAGGCTAGTCAAGTTGGCGCATTCCCTCTGTCACCGAATGATTTTCGTGCACATAATGGTAGAGACGGATGCCAAGAAGACAGCAGCTTAGTCCGCTGGGCCAAGGGAGTTGTTGGCTAGGCTACATTATTGGCAATCTGCAGTAAAAGTTGAAGTGCGCTTCGTCAATCCAACTAAAAACTTGGCATTATTCTCAAGTTGAAGAATCTGCTAAACGAATTCCTTGCGGATCCATTTGGTTTACCCATTGTTCATTCCCTCGGGAACCTGACAGATGTTATTCCTAGTTAGCAATCAATCATCTAGGTGCTTTGCGATTGTTGACTTCAAAATGTCTTTGTCATTGCTGCTTGTAATCGTACTCGTATTTCCTGTAGCCTAAGAGTTGAGTCCCTTGCGGTCCAATCCAGGACGTCGTCTAAGTCTCTCCCGACAAAATCCGCTTACGATCGGGCGCCTGCGTAGTACGCGGCTCCTGATCAAGTGCACAACGAATCCAGGAGTTGGCTGTTGATATGTGATGTTGTTCACATTTGCTACCAGCTGCCAGTCAATACCGTTGAATAAGGCGCCCAAAACTGTCACGATTTTCTGGTGAGATGCCATGGCGGGAAGGCATACCAAAAACGTTAAGATCACAGACATGGTTTCGGTCGTGCGCTTACGTTCTAGCTTCTCATGGCGCGGAGAGAAATTGTGATCCATCGTCTGGGACATGAGGGTGGCGCAAACAAGCCAGTTGCACCGTCGAAGTGCATGCCGCTAATGTTCACTCACAAGTTTCCCCCAGTCCAGGGGCATAGCGCTCCCCTCCCCAGACTAACGCACCGAACCTTGGTATCCGGCCCAAGAGAACACACTTAAGGTCAGGGGATTGGCTCTGCGTGGCTGGCGAATCGCACAAGGTTCTACAACGTTTTGAACTTCCTTTGCAAAATTTGAAACTTTCTTTGCAACATTTTGCTCAAACTTTGCAAATATTGGTACCCTTTATGCAACCTTGCTGGAAATGCTATGGAGTTTTATGAATGAAAAACAAATGCATATTTAACCAAACGTTCAATTAAAATAGTACGGCTATCCATGGTACTGTCCACAGTAGACTTGCTTGCAGTGCAACTTAATCCCCCAAAATGTTTTACTCGCACTTCGGTGTTCCATTTGTATGTGTGTCGGTGTGGTAAGTTAGAATTTATCCATCACCTGTTTAAGATGTTTTAAGGGAAGTTTTATGCATACATTGTGGGTAATCCGGCCATCAGTCATCTACTTTGAGCTTGGTAGTATATGTTTGCATGTCAGAATGACGGTAAGGCAATTCCGTACATAGTCAACCTGGCTGGTGAGTCAGTGGTGGAAAACAATGCTGCGTATACCCATTTGCTTTCATGGGTAAAATTATTAGCTTGGAAGCAACTATCCGTAGTCGACAATGAAATAAGGAAGATATACCCTGTAAAGAATTAAAGCCAATAATAACAATCGTAAGCAACATTTGGTCAAATACCATGGCGAACAACTATAATGGCAGAGAGGTTACAAAAGGAAGATTTCTGCACTCTTGTCAGGGCTTTGTGATAAGAATTGGTAAAGAAAACTCAAACAAAGTTTATAATATCGTTGCAGTTATTGGTGGTCGTCCCTAACTACGGTTATTTACAGCTTTTAGATGGGTAAAAGATTAGATGCATTTATTCCGGACAATGGATCGCAAAGGAGCAAATATGGAGCGCTCAGTGAACATTAAAAAATTAAATTCAGCGCATGAAAGCAGAAGTCTAACAGAGGATAGGTGCCGAGGTAAACTGCAGAGATGGACCAATAATTTGGATATACTATGCATCAAGTGCAGGAGTAAATAAACATTATAATAAAAGGGCACGAGATGAGCATAGGCCAGCTACCTTCAAGATTTGAATTTTATTTATCACCAAGCATTCCCCTTCTATTTTGTTATTGAAACATTTTCGTTCTACCACAATTGACGCCGGTGCCAGTAGTGTTTCAGTTATGACCCGGTCCTACCTCAAACTGCGTATTCACGTTAAGTTACAAATTTTAATGCCGTTTCACTTTGCTGGGTACAGGAAAACCTAAGCATTTCTTAAATTATGCCTACGTTTTAGTACATCAAATGCAACTAGATATTCTGTTCCATACCAGGCAGCAATTTATAAATGCTGTCTGACTGTGGTTCCGAATGGTGGCATACATTATGTCGCCAGTATCCAAATTCGTTTCTGAGGGAAGTTACCTAAGGTGGGGTTCACTATGCACTTGATATCATTTTACTTACGGTCTTTGTGATTGAATGACCAAGAGCCACCTCAAGTGAACCGAGGTCTCAATAGAGGTTGCTTGTAGCAACCCAACCACCAGCGGATAATTCAAGTCCAACTTTGCATTTGTTTCCCCTGGACAAAGCGTTGCTCGCGGATCTCAGTGGCATACTGCTTATGGCGTAAAACATAAGCCACTAGGCTCTGAGTTCCAGCCCAACTCAGGCCATCTCCAACTGATGAGTCACAACCAGGATGAACCTGCGGTCTTGGGGTGCCAGTGTTGGGGTAAGCAACACTATAATATTTCCATGACCACACCAATTTTGTATGAACATTAGATTCAAATGTGCTCAACGTTGCCATATTAGCACAGCTTTTAATTCAGGACAACGTTCATCATAAGAAACAATTGTAGAGTGACCAGTGATGCGTTGGATGGAGGCACCTTAAACATTTTCCATGGCGTACAATTTACATTTACTTAGGTTGGTGAAGGAAGGGCAGCAGCATCCTGAAAATGTTATTAAATTAATATTATATGCCTTGAGCTTTGTATCTTTCTGCGTCAATAACCAAACTAATATGACCCGCCACGTGCATTGATTTAGTCACAATACAGAAAAGACATAAATACACGATATATTTCACTACTTTGCAGTGGTCTGATCACAAGCTGGTCAGTTACCACTGTGTTACAGAGGTTTCATATCCTCACATTTTGTTATATCAATATATCGATAATCAGAGGTTAAGAGGTATAGTGCGGGAGTATTGAAATAACCAAAGTACGAACGAATTCTAGGATTTCTTGATGATAGTCTAACTTTTTCCTTTATTGAGCACTACTTTGGGTGTCTGTGTTCTGTTCATTACATGCTGAGTTAGCATCTATGGTAAATTTGGTTAAGGGATTAACCGATGTTAACAAAAGGAAAAGTGTTACCTAGTCGATATATCGCAAGATCAGCATCAAACCTTAAGTAAAAGCGTAGTAAATGATACAACGCAAGGCTTCGATAAATCTTGGAATTTAACTGACTAATGTCAACCCGTGTTAGCATTTGTCGCGCATTAATAAAATGCGATTTGACTATAGAAGTATAATACACTGATATTTTTCCAAAAGCTAACGACTAAATTAGTCGCACCTGCATTGGCAATGATGGTAATTTGAAGCGAAACATAAAAGCTTAAAAGTGGATCTGCTTATATGCGAACTTTCTTGAAATCCTTGATCTATAAGCGACAGAAATTTGGTATGGTCGAAAAGGATTTCATTCTTTATCTTACTCTGTATATCGATGCTCGGGTTTGCAGCGTTGTAGACCCATGTGGACACGACGGCCGCTTTGTGGGTATCACGGAATTAGTATGAAAGCGCAATAAGGATCAAACAGTAAAATTAAGAGCTCTGTTTGAGTCTCCTCTCCAAATGCCATATGGGCATGGAGGGTACACCAAAGGCGTGACCGAGTAAAGGAGGAATGTCGAGGTGTAGATGTTGTTTCCAGCTTTTGTATGTTTGTTTTATGTTACCTACACTGACTTAATTGCTCCATTAACTCATGCTGTTGTGAGCAGCATATTAATAACAGTGCTTAGTGTAAAGCACTCTAGTGTCTCTCAATAAAACAACTTAAACGGTTTGATCTGCCGAATTATTTCTAGCCATTTGTTGCAAATTTCGGAGTATAACAACAGGAAGCTTTTCTTCCTCTCTTGTTGCGGCCTATCGGCAGAGAAAAGCTTCATTGCATTGCTTCTTAATTGGTACCGTTCACTGATAGCATTGTACAATCCAGCGACGTTAACATGCACGGAATTTTCTATGACTCAATATGGAAAAGTAGTTAGTTATCACCCGCGGCCACTTTAAATGGTCAAGACCAAGTTCTTGACAACATACTTAAAAAGTCATAGCAACAGAGTGCTCTAGAGGATGTTTCCTGGAGCTCGTTTGCACTCCTCAGGTGCTATTTTATCACACCTCCGCAAATAAAGCAATAAATAAAGCAATATTCCGTTGGCACGTACGTACTATAAAGATAAATTTGCCGTTTCCGAAGATCCAATGTTCTGCAAATGAATCCGATTAATCCTTTAGCATTTGATATCTAGTAAATGAATTGCCCGGAAGATCCAACTTTAGCGAACAACGCACACCCAGATCCTGGACGGTACTGTATTTTGTGTGCTGTGCCACATGAAGTCTGCGCTCTTCAGATTGAATGTACTATCTATAAGGAAGAATTCTATATATGTGAGGGCTGCTCTTATACCCATAAATGATGCCATTATTCAATGTAAAAAACTTTATGCTGAATACGTCAGTGTCTGGTAAGAATCCCACCCGTAGAAGGGCTGGATGGGTTTATGTCATTAGTATATATAAATAAAGTAAAAACGTTTGCCTTTTTCCAAGTACGCCAGTAATCAAGACACGGAAAATGACAAAACGCAGTACCTTAACCTGGATTACCCCACTAGTGACTGCGGTTGCTTTCGAGAACAAATCATCGTTGTTTAGCATTTGTTTTCTATCAGAATGAGATGACTTTAATCTAACTAACGATGGGTTTCCCATTCAAACAGATCGGATGCTGGCCAATAAATTGGTATGACGAACCCAGACAAAGATCTACGCAAATCCAAGAAAGTTAGGACAATCGATTTCCTAGCACAAGCTGATGTCGTCACATTGTTTAGGAAATCTACTTGAAAGCTCACATATGATTGTAACTTTTTAAACACATGTTGCGATTCATCAGTTAGTTTTTCCGACAGGAGCTCCATAGCTATCCAATTTTACACAATCTTCTCCATAATCCTAGAGAAAACAGGCATGTGAGTTTTTAGGGTGATAACTTGTAATACTGTATAAAACCCCACCTATGTGCCAACTCTGAGCGTGTATATCCGCCCACACTATTGCTCCGTTGAGTCCCGCTTAATAATTTCCTCGCTATTGCCGCTTCGTTCAACAGTGCTTGTAGCCTGTACAATATAGACTGAGTCCAGCTGTTTCCGTCTTCTCTACTGCTCCGTATATGACACTTCACCACTGCCAACTGGTATTCCACCCGCTACCAATCAATCCGTGATTCTTCGCATGTTTTATTATCCCACTAATTAAGGAGTGAGGACGCACACGTAGAATGTGAAAAAGTCAGGAATGCGCAACAGTCACATCAATATTTGCGATCTCCGATATATATATATAGGGGACCGTATGATAGCCCGCACTATTCCACTAGTATGTATAAACATTGAGAATTGCCGACAGCTATAAGGTTTAGTCCCATATACTTTGTGTCTCGCTTATCGTCTAAGGTTATTTGTTATTTTCTTAGAGGAACAGGCTGTGTATCGGACGGTACAACTCCAGTTTCGACTACAAATTATATATAAATTCACCAAAATCTCAGTTATGCAGACTGGTTTACAAGTCGCCCATCCGTACTTCAAATGAGTTTGTCGAAGTGAACTGCTAATTAGATGCATTCTTGATAACACCGAATCTGCGCGTTGCCGATTTGGTTTACACTCAAGTGTTCGGCCACAATTAGTTACATTTTGTATAGCCACCCTGCGGTCTAGCTGAGGTTCAATAAATGGCAAATCTCATGCTTTTTGATTGGTCCTCTGGGATCCCCACTGCACCAGAGTAATGCCCTGAACTTTCGTAATCCTTTATGTCATCGGATTCAAGAGTTGCGCATATTCAGTCAACTGAGAGCCAATCTTAAAGGAAGCAAGACTGCAAACTACTTACCAAGACCGCTTAGGCCCATATCGACGCCACAAACGCAGCAATCAGGACGGTTGTCTACGCACCATATACAGCGCTGTATGACATGACATTTGTTAGAAAAAATAAGAGAGACCGCCTTAATTTATGAACCGTGACTCATCAAGCTCCAACTTAGGCAGGACAGCAGCAATCGGCAAGGCACCCGCGTTTCCGAAACTTTGAAGGCAAGTCAAGCATCCCTAACAGCTGTCATTTTCGCTACTAAAAAGCGCTCAACGGTTAAACGCTGTTACATTGGAGTAGTCGGTATGTCTTACAACCAGTCGTAATTAACTGACGCAACTGCTGTCCAGGGATCACTGAGAGGAATGTTGCCGTGATAAGTTCAGTAACCGGTGCTCACTTGCGTCGCCTAGTAACCTGCACAGGCGATTAAAACAGCGTTCCATGGACGTTGCTCTACCTTGAGTTGGTTTCTGTCCTAGTTCGTATGATCTGCCTTCAGCCGACCTCTTAGTTTCCATCGGTAGTGGTGCTCAGGGTAGATCAAGGTAAAAGTCTCAAACATACAAGTTTTGGAATATGGAGAGTTACCTAGCACAACAGAGTGTTGTAGCCCACAGCCTACCGAGTTGGCGCGGCACTGGCCGGAAAATGTTAATGTGGGTTGCTCTCTGCTGTACTATACGGTAGATGAGGATATTAAAAAGTCACGTGGTGAGGAGTTCACCGGCGGGGCCAAAGAACCTCGTCAGATTAACAAAGTATATCATCTTATGTGGGTTGCCATATCTTGTGTCTCGGCTAGCCTACTTCGGATGGTCTAATTTCAATCGAACTCTTTGGTTTGACCGGAAGGCGGAAGCAAGTTAGCCAGCTTGTCGTCTTGCATACCGGAGTGATCCCGTAAAAAGTGCAGAACGCGTTGACGCAACACTGTCGTGCAAACTGGAAAAAATGTATAGAAATACGTCAAATCTGGTCTCACTCAGGCAGCCGTCACACGACCGGAATAGCACTGCAAGCGCTTTTCCTCCTTTTGGGATTCGTCAACAGTGCGACTTCCACCGGACCCTAGTAGGGCTCGAACCAGCAACTCGACTGTTGCCTGTCCGTCGTTGAGACAACTGAGCTACGGGAAAGAGCCATGTCCACCGTAACTAAGTTACTAAATGTGGCATAACGCACTCATTATCCACTGACTTGCACGTTACTGCCGAGCCTAGGACAGGGTGGCCCCCACATCAAGCGACGTGCTTGCCAAACTTAAGCCATCAATTAACCTGAGGCATTATAAGGATTTTGGTCTGTGTATTGATTGCAGAACCGTAGTCGGGGGAGTTGAATTATATAGATAGAAATTCATCAGAGCTGACATAGGTTAATTGGCAGTTTAAGTTTGGAAGTCTGGCTACTCTGTCCACTGCACGACAGCGATGTGTAAGTCAGTGGATAGTGAGCGGCGCTGTCACATCTAGTAACTTATTGACCATGGTCTTTACCCTCCCCCGTTGGTCAGTTGTCTCAACTACTGACAAGCACCAGTAGAGTTGCGGTTTCGAGTCATACCACGGACCAACATAATGCAAACTGCTGACGATGCCCGAAAGGATGAAACGCTATTACCGTGCTTTTCCTTGCGTGTGACAGCTGTCTGAGTGAATACAGATATGACAAGTGTACCTATACTATTCCACTCCCCTAATACTGTTCTGCGATCTGGAAAGTGCACAGTCGCCCATCCAAGTAAAGGATAGACGAGGAGGCCATCTAAATAATACGGTGAAATAAGCAAAGATTACTTGGTTCGGGTCAGATGGCACGTTGCCTACAAAGTGGTGGAACACCTGATTTCTATTACTTATTCTACAACATCAACGCGCATAAGCTGGGGAATAGCGTGCGAGTTTTAGTGTGTAAAACACGCCATGCTCATACAAACATTTCCTCATAAAATGCAAGTGGTCCGAAACTAGCCACTGCTTTCTGACGTAACCCCGTATGCACGGTAAGATTAGCTATTCCTGGCTATATCATGGTGCGTTCTATTGTCGAAAACCGCTAAAGTAGGACACAAATTGTAACAACCAGCGTGAATTCTTGCAACCATACTTGTATATTTCGCCCAAAATTTGCACAAATGTTAGTCAACGTTTCCATCAGAAAGAAGCAACGATGGTTGCGCTGATTTGCCTCAAACATTGTGCTTTTGTCGAAGTTTGCTGCATCAAAAATGCTCTCTGTCCTACGCAACAATCCCAAAATTCTCTGACACTGTTTTTGCCGCTGCGTTATATATATATATATATATATATATATATATATATGGGATGGTGTTGGTTAGGTTTGGTTGCCTGCTTAAACTTCTAAGTTCAGTTGAATGTCTGCATAGTGTTATGCAGGCGAGGATGCGGCTAGGTGGACAGACCACGAATAAGGTTATTTTGTCTTTGGTGTAGAGTAATACTGTATCTTAGCTCCTGCACTGTTTAATGTGTATCTTCATGCGATGTTGTCTTTTGCTTTTTATGTGGCTTGTGCTTACGGGGTTCGTGTGGAGCACCGTACTGATGGTAGTTTGCTGAACATCCGTCGTTTGGGTGCGAGAACTCTAGTCTTTGAGGCAACTATCCCTGTGTTGCTGTTTGCTGACGACTGTGCGTTGTTTGCACCAGGCGTGGATGAATTGTAGCACATGATTAATGCTCTGGCTTTGAGAGCGGTCAAATTCAGGCTCGCCATCGACACAAGCGAAACTGTCTGTCTCTTTCAGCCTTCACCGGAAGGTAATCTGCAACGTTGCCGCAAATCAGCATTGGTACTAAACTATTAGAAACCACCTCCCGCTTCTGCTACGTTGGGAGAGTGATGTGTGTCGAAGGCAGCGGTGATTGTGAACAACCATCAGCTTACCATCGATACGAATCTGATGGCGTACATGGTGATGTCCGTTCTTCTATACTGCAGTAAAATGTGAACTGTATACCGGCGGGATTTAAGATATTTCGTGCGGTTCCATTAGCAGTGTTTGCGACTGAGTTTGCGCGTCGTTTATGGCGACAGAGTTCCTGACACGGAAGTGGCGCGCCGTAACGGAACTTATGCAGTGGACTGCATACTTTTGCTGCGACACCTGAGTTTGCTTGGTCATGTGTGTCGTATAGATTAAACGCGAATACCGAAACAGCTATTATATAGTCAGCTGATTTCTGGAAACGGCATGTGGGGAAACCAAAGTTACGTTACCAGGAAATGATCAAAGTGAGCCGCTCACTTTCTAGCCTTGATTGCAGGCCATGGGAATGGTAGACGTCTGATCGACGTGATTGGCGCTATCTAATCATTAAGGCGGTTGCCAAAGTGCGGGAGCAAGACCTCATAAATGCAGAGTAGAAGCTGTAAGTGCGGAAGCGAGCAGCACTGCTGGTTTGTACTCCATCTTATTCGGGCGCATGTTGCTGTAACACATGCGGTTGCGAGTGCCTGAGTCAAGCAGGCCTAGTGAGCCGTGAGCGAGGCCACTCGAGTTCACTGCCGAAGCGACACCGGATCCTTATTAGAAAGCAGACAGAAACGGCGAAGCCTTTGTAGGTGCATTGCATTTGACGTACTAACCGCGTGCTTGCATGCTGAATTCATTTATTTCAGGTGGTGGGTTTTCAATTTTGTTCTAATGCTTTTCTTTCCTATATAAATATCTACCTGTACTCTCTTCTAGAAACTTGCACACGTTGCTTAAGCTAAATGTAGGTAATTTTTGTAACATTTTTGTGTTTGTTGCATTTCCGTAAAATATAGTTTTTAACCTCGTGAACTAATCTCGGATTCTTTTGAGACAACTTAATTTATGTGCTCATTTATTTACTATTTATATCACCGTTTCCTTGTGCAGTACTCGATTTAGTTCCTTCGTTATCATTCTCGCAAGTGATTGGTTGTTGCTTGATATCACCTGTGTGGCTGCGCTTCGTGTGTATGTGGACAAGGTGCCGACCTATCTATTATCCACTACCTCCTCCATGCTGGCTCTAGAAGACAGTTGGTCGTCGCTGGAGGGGACATGGTGCACGTCCCTGTGGCCGTTTTAGGACAGAGGAGTGGTTCCTTGCACTCAGCGTGGAGCGAACTACGGTCCAGCCACCGCCTTGTATGCGATTGATTTCCAAATACAGCGTGCTTGTTTTTTGACTGTGAGGGCGTGTGGCCGCCTGGGTTAATGAAACCTGGCTCCATTCCACATGCCACCCGGTCTTATTCCTTCGAGTTTACACTGGATATGGGGTGTGCGGTTGGAGCTGTGGGTGATGCAGAGCATGCCACCTGTGGGCTCAGTGTAGACGCAGGCGTTCTGTGACTGGCCACAGTGACAGACAAATCCGAAACCGAATGACGCCAACCATATATATATATATATATATATATATATACATATATATATACTTGTTCCATGCTTAGGCTGAAGTTGCATTCATGACGTGTTTTCACCGCAGTTAGGTTAAACCAAGTTACACTTGAATTAGGTCTTTTTATTCTGGCTAAATTTCATTCCACTTATGTTGGTTTGTGCTGTCAGCCTGAATAATCCTCCAGTAACTGGCCATGTTGCTTACGCTAATAGTGGTTAGCTACGGTAGCTTTAGTATATTCGTATCAATTCTTGAGTAGATTCTGTGCATTCTGTAATTATCGCTAATTCGTTGCTAAACAACTTACTTCATATGCTAATCTAGAGAACAGTTATGTCTGCATACCCGTATTCTTTAACATATATTATATTTGATGTCATTTCAAGTGCTTGGCTGTTCTTTGATCTTCCAGGTGTTTACAAGATGCCTACCTGTCTTTTACCCTCTGCCTCATTCATAATGGCTATAGAAGACAGTCGGTCGTTGCTGGAGGAGACGGGGTGCCATGTCCTTATAGTAGTGTTAGGCTCGAAGTATGGTTCCATGCACTCAGTGTGGAGCGGACAACGGTCCGGACACCGCATTGTTTGCGACTGATTCCCAAGTACAGCGTCCTTGTGTTTGCCTGTGTATGGGGTGTGAGCTGGATCCGTTGATAAAACCTAGCTCCTATCCACATGCCTCCCTCTCTTATCCCTTCGGATCCCTCTCTAGGCGCAGCCGTCCTGTGGCTGGCCACAGTGTCAAGCCAACCCGACAACGGATGCCGCCAAACATAGTCTTCTAGATGACACCTTGAACCATTTAATGCCGTGATGTCAGTAAGCAAATAAAAGGTAAAATGCAAAATATTGGAAATGCTAAATGTAACTGGAAGAAAAGTGTTCATTGGTATGTCTTATCATATTCTACGCTGCTGTGAAGCTTACATTGTAAGGGACAAAGCTTTTGACATTTGCAACCCACTCAAATTTACCTGCGTTGTTTCCACTGCATCCGGTTTAGGATCACTGCCTGTAGCGTTGTTAGCTAGCGGCATTCTTTCTTCCTTTGTTTCCCAACTTGTCTGACGTGGTTGGCCGGAGATGGCTATGCAAAGTGTCTGTGTTCGTTCATCGCCGCCAACTAGTCGATGGATCACCACACGGCCTATTCCAATGCCGAGCTTCAGACGCAATGAGGGTATGGCGTGCTAAACGCTTATTATGCTTGGTTAGGACGTGGTCAACCCATCATTTATTTTCGTAGCAGAACAAGCGAACAGAGGAGGAAACACCGTTTGCTAAGTCGCGGGGTCCGACGTCCTCATTGCGCATGTTTGCTCTCACCATACACAGACGATCCACATTGGAGAGGACCTGTCAGCTGCTGAAAGCCTACGTGTGTCATTCACTAGGAACGGCCAGAACTTGCATCCGCACAACGGTACCGCTTAAGCACGCGCATTGTAGGCTAATCCCTTCAACAAGAACGAAATGTTGTCCAGAAGCCACAAATGCCTCAGTTTAGCAGAAGCTGACTGGACTTTCGCGGTATGACGGAATACCTCCTCTCCAATAGTCCTGTCGGTGGAAATGCAGCTCTGTAGTTAAACGAAAATGTCCGCTTGTTCGAGCCGTATCCGTTTTATGGTGATTTGAGAAGCGGGGCCATCGTCAAGCTTGTAAGAGAATTTTCAATTGGATGGGGCAAAATGCAGTCCATACCTGGACGCTTCAACCAACAGGCAGTTCGGATCATTCGCAAACCAAGAAGTTCTGCGTAAGCCAAACGATATCATCAGCGCAATCTAAGTTGGTTACGCCAGATCCTGGATGGAGCTAGATACCAAAACTATGCAGCATTTTTAGAGCTCTCAACAGAACGACTTTGATCTTAAAGTTACAGAGCATGTGCGACATACTGCAGACCACTCTTGTCAGGAAAGATAGTAGTAAATTTGCTGTAGACACTTACGCTGTCTGGAGCATAGACGTACAGTGCCCGAAGTATAGGGAGGTGATTTTCTGGAACACGAATGGAGGAATTCCGCCGGCTGGGCCGAATGCAGCTCGAATATATGGGAAGGACAGGATGGTAGGTCTGCGGTAGAGATGATATACTATGAGCTGCTGTACCGTAAATTTTTTATCCACACACTTTCAACTGGGGCGAATACCAGCTTGCTTCTCCCTGTAGCGTATTTTACCCTGAGGTGCTAGCCTGAGGAACACGATGGCTGTTAGTATTTGGAGGCAACCAATGGCAGACTGATCCATCTGTAGATGGAGCATAAAGTACACGAACCTCTCTTTAAGCTTTAGACAATTGCCGACTTTCCGCAAGAAGAGGATGCCTTTTCTCCTTGTCTTACCCTACGGAACGGAGATAGTATCTGTTTGCCAACTATCCGCCAAGATATTTGAAAAATTCTTGAGGAATTTTGTTTGATTCCGAAAGCATGTCAGTTGTCGAACCTCACGAAAAACCTCTGCTTCGGTTGGTGGTTTTAGTGACACTGCTCAAAACTTGCGATCAGCTGGAAGGGTAGACTGTGAGCAGCAACTGAACCGCGATTAGCTATCTTCAGCCAATTTGCTTATACATCTCTGCAAGTTAGTGATTTGTCCCATTGGCCTTACAGATTAGTTCACTGATACCAGACCAAATTTGTCAAGTTTTCCTAAGGCGTTGGAATGGCCTACGAGTATTTCCAGTTAGAGCAGCGACCTTCAGCTCCAAGAAAATTTTGGACCACTATGGTACCTGGTCGCCGCTAGTAAACACATGTTGAACGCGCTACGGCCATTCGCTATTGTTAGAGGTGAAGAATTCGGCAGCAATTAGGACATCTTTGTCATGTTCCCGGATATCGTCCCCTTGCCCTTAAGTTCAGGTCAGTAAGTGAAATATGCTAGGCATATATCACTAATAATCAATGATCGTCTGGGTGTCAAGCGGATACCAGTAACTATCGCTCGATTAGTTAGAATCTCCTCTTATCAAGAGACCATGGCTAAAACCATGGCCTAATCATATTTAATCACGTGAGCTCATGTTAGCGGCAGGATTCCTTAAAGTCCAGCTAATGTGTAACTTGAAACACTAAATTCACCGATCATCTTACCAACATTATGAGTTTTGAGCTTCAGTGCATACTCATCGTCTTCGAAATGCATAAGTTATATGAAAAATTCCAAAACAAAGGACTACAGTTAAAATTGAGTACCATCGGTAGGTCTACATTTTTATAAATTTATCGGTTGAGTGGTTCGAGGAAGCGTTTTGTGCCCTACTTCTTTTTCCAAGGAACTACCCTACATGCTGTAATTATTTTGGGTAACCTTCTTAAGCATCCTCTTTATATACGTTAGCTAGAGGTGGGGAGCACGTCAGCTACTGTGCCGCAATACTTAGAAGAAAAACGAAGAAAAGATGCAACAGGTGCAAGCCAGCTGAGCTACCGGTAACGGATGGTCATGGATCCGGTAAGAGACCAGCCGGCTACTATGCAGCAAAAGAATTACTATACAAAAGTATATAAGGCTATATTGTGTGCTCGTTGATAATAGCGTTGAAAATAACGTACAAACGATTACTGAAGCTAGGTGGAAAAGGGCCAAGAATTTGGGTTTGAAAATAGGGGGATAAAAGTGAATCTGGGATGGGACGACAAGGTTGAAAAAGCGTAAGAGGGGAAATAAGAAGACGGGTGTCTTGAGCAGTAACATCCAAAACCCTATGCACCCTGTTCGATGTAGCAGATAGGGCAGCGTTGATTATCCACTGCTGTGGCCAGAGCATCAGGAATTTGTTTGCGGAAAGATTCATAGGCTTGCTTGGACAGGATACTGTCAGTTGCCTAGGCATAGACAGGAGAAGGAGTAGGTTTCTCGACCAGAGACTGGTTCAGAAACCTGAGCGCAAGGCAGCCAGTTTGGCGTAGGGCTACAAGGAGTCAGTGTTACTGAATAAGTAGCCACCTTGCTTTCAACCCCAACCTGGAGGACCAGGAGGCTGAGTTTGTCTGGCCTCCAATCATTGAAAAATCTGGTATGAGTGGCTCCGAAGATGCAAAAAATGATCACACAGCATAGTTCAATAAATAAATGAGGCACACAAACCACCGCACCACGGTAAGGTTTGGCCTCATTGTGGTAGTTTTTTAACCCTCACGTAATTATAGATTACTAGAAAAATGATCACAAGTTCCCGTCATCCCACATTGAGCCGGTGTGACTACTTTGCAATGCAATCTCACGCCCTAGACGGTTTAGCTACAACTTGCTAGATGCTGTCGTCTGAATCAAAATACCCTATCGTGACATGCAACTTCCAAATTGGAACCGGATTATTTCGACTTCATCATGACACAATTTATCCTCGTTTATCATTCACAATTAATTTATTCTTCTTAAACCTTCTAGTTCTGTTGACAGGTCAAATTGGTCACTTCGAAAACGTCGAAGGTGATCTGGATTATGTCAATTCCTTGCGTGTAAACAAACGAGGATTCGAACCATGAGTTACTGCCGCGGTGCATTTGTCAGTCCTTGGATATATTTCTTAAGGATATTGAAAATGTCCAACGGACCACCTGTTGAACGTAGCCGCTTGCTGCTCGACACTATCTCCTCTTGTGAATTGGTGCTATGAAGCAATGATTTATGACGGGTATAAAAACGAATGCTTGACAGGTTTTCGTAGGACCGTTAGGCTGGAAAACGCAAGATTAGGCAAATGCCGTGCCAATAACCCGTGAGCTACATAAATCCCCAAGGAGATTAGAGCAGCACATTTGCAAGTAAATCTGCCTGGATTATAGAGGGGTTTTGATGCCGTGTACTGTTTGTTGCGCACTAGTGTCAGCGTCTGATGTTCACGGGCTATATCACGTAGCGCAAATGTGTTGGGGTCGACAAAACATGTTTTTTAATAATGGCAAGGTAGGGGCATTAGTTACATGTGGCGGGGAACGTCCCAACTCTTTGACACTTGTAGGGATAAAATGTTTACTAGATATTCCAGTCGGCGTTATCGCGTGATCGGCTTAAAAGGAAGACATTTTTGTTGTGGTGCTTTGACTAAGTTTCAAAAATAATGGTATGTGTGATTGTAGTTTACCGGATTTGCTACGACATTGCGAGATCGCCTCTTAGAGCCCCATAACGACCATTGCATATTTTGAGCTTTTCATCCTGATTGGGTAGGGATAACACGACAAACCACTGGCATTCTTTGTTGCGCTGCAATGTTTAGTATCGAGCGCATTGACCTAATGCTTCTACCAGGGTTGCCAAGCTTGATTAGCGTGTTCCGCGGGCGGCCTCACGCAAGCGCCAAACGTTATCAGAAAGATTAAGACGGCATGCTTACAGGAGTCTCTATGAAGAAGGTCAAAGCAGTAGTTCGCTTTCTTTGATGCGTCTTCAGTCTGCCTCAAACACCTAAGTTCCATTTTCGGCAGCTGAGGGCAACTGTGAACAACGTCAAATAGCAACAAGCCTACCCCCGGTAGGTTGTTCTCTTGATTAAGAGCCGCCTTTTTGATGCACTATACCAGATATAACAATTACACCTTCTGCGTTTCAACTGCGTTGTGTTGAGTTTCTTAAGTTGTGTACCTGGGTAGTCGGAATTCGGCTAAACCAAGAATATGAAACAGCAATATTTTAGTTATTCCGTCACAAGGGGAATATTATCCGTGGAATTAATCCAATCGGTCAAACTTGAAAGTTAGCGTAAGACTATCCAATTACCCATATTGATTAGCGCCTTCTGTGCAGTAATCTAGGACGAGGATTCTCCCCACTGCATAATCCTTGACCCCCGCTTTTCTTTATATAAACCGAAACTCCGCCGCCTGAATGCAAGCCATCGTTTACTACCACATCCCACAAGTACTCCTTTGAAAGTTTTGGTAGGTTTTCCTTAACCGCACTTAACATATAAATGCTCTTGCCTGGCTTTTACAGTTTTATTCATTTGTTCTTTGGAGTAGAGATACTACAAAAAGCATATATCTTCCTAAGTCGTTATAAACATTCCAACACCCAAGCCGTTTAAATGGCAGAATACACGATCATGTTCCTTACAATCCTCTACGAAATGTTTAAGGCGGAACATTCCAAAGCTTCCAAGGAGGCCAGAACACATCAATGTTTCTCCGGAATTGTGTTGATTGATGGTTTACCTTCGCAGATTCCCTGTTATATACCCTATATGTGGGTTCCTATAAATTTAACGACAATGTCTTATGTCAGCTTTAGCTCAAAGTACTCATATCTAGCACTTTGGCGGTCCTCGTTGTAACCGCCGACAATCTGTTGCTTAACAAGCAAGCCAAAAATACTAACAAAGATCATGTGTGTTTCTTTCTGCGCCTAGTTCATCATGCTATTAGTAAACTACCTAGAACTGCGGCCTCATAAGCACCCATGGAAGCGGCATGTTAGAAACGTACCTTCTTTCAGCTTGACGTTAAATGACGACTTCGCGCTGCAGTCGTGGATTACCTTCAACTCAATGAGCGGAAGCTGACACCTGAGGAAGAGTAGACAGCACATTTGTTGCTAGTATCGATGCTTTGATGCTGCGGTTAAAATAATTGTTCTGGTGGTATGCAACCGAAAGCCTTTCCTATGACCCAATATGAAAACGCACCAGCAAGCCAGGACTGGCGATGACTTTGGCAAGCGCATGTTCTAGGCGTAGGCATTTTTCTGTTATTTCACATCCACTCGTGGGTGAAGAGGGCCTGAGCTCTGGTGGAGCTCATTGCCTAGTTGTTTACCACTTCCGACCTGAACAATATGTTACTGCGTTCCGCAAGCAACTCTTGGCAAGCGAAATACAATGCAAAGCTGAATGAAGGAAATAAGCAGTGTGGTTACTTTTGCGACTCGCAACGTTGCAGGGTTTTCGATACGCTGTGAGGTAAACCGCGGTAATTCCGATCTCGAGGACCTATATTAAATGGAAATATCTGGGTATAGCTATCCTCAACAATGGCACACCACGATCTCTGTTTTTTCCTCATTTTGACTCGTCAGGTTTTGAGCCAGCCGACTTTCTGCTGCTTGTGCACCTTTTGGTACTCATCCCCTAGAAAGCAGCTCGTCTAGTACGTCCATGCTCGCATCTTTACTTACTTGCAATGCTCATACCCCTCTATGTCTAAGTTAGTTCAGACTGTAACACTCATTCGTCTCGCTGTCGCTGATGTCTCCCAATTTCACTATATTAAGGATAATCATACGTGCGTTTAGCATGCGTCTAGATGACTCAACTGTGATCGATCCTGAGGCAAACGATCCATCTATATGTTGCTTATATTGTCCTAGACCTCCAATGCACTCACCCCTGTTATCTTAATGTCATTTTGAACTAAGGTTGCTGTGTCTGCTTCCTCTGACATATCTCCGTGTCTATTACCTAGCATTACTTATAACTACATCGCGCCCGTATCTAGACAGCTAGGCTATGATTGCTTCTGTACCGCCCTTTCTATTGCTCGTTTGCGCTAAGTGTTACCTATTTGTTTTGCGCTGACCACTTCTAACTTCAGATTGTTTGATATTTGCTCGACCGACTCCGGCTCAAGCTGCTATCTTCCAACGTCACCGATATAGGGTTAGTTATCTTGAAGACAACGTTCCGCTTTCATTTTTTACGACTATTTTGACCAGCGTGTACACCGTTTCCTCAGCGATATGTTCCCTTCATCTTCGTGGTGTCGTTTGCCCATCCTAGAGTCAAACCAAATTCGCTTCTATGAATAGTATCCATCGATCCTCTGCTGAATTTGATTAATTTATTCCCGCTTAAATTAACCTCCTGATTTGCTATTTGCCGCAATTGGCAGTTTTCCTATTCCTTCTCTAACTTAGCCACAAATTTCTGAACAAACTTGTTGCTAACAGCCTACATATTTAGGAATAAATATCTTTAAGTCAACGCGCGGCTGTCATACTTACGACATAGTCGACTAGTATTATGAATACCTCTGACTCCAGGGATATCGCCTCTTAATCCAAACAGGTTTCACACTCCAAATATCCTATTAATCCCAACTAAACGTGTTATCCCTAAACGACCTGCGTCTATGCTCTTCCGAACTTTCTATCCTCAATTCAATGTGACTGCTGTCCAGCTAATCTCCGCGTTCAGGCTAATAAAGCTTAGTTGACCCAGAGGCAGCTAATGCATACTTATTCTACTAATCTTTCTACCTACCTGTTCAGTTTTCACTCTACGCATCTCAGTGCATTGTTGTTGTTGTCGTCGTTAAACTGTTGGAATCTGCCTTCCTCAGACTTTTCCCAACCCGGAATAGGAAGGGTCGCTAAACTTACAGGCAGAGCACAGCATTTTTCATCTCTGTGATATTCGTCGGGCTTGCCTACTTAGACCTAATTCTCGTGTCACGTCTGATTAGTTTCCACCAATCTCCGTCCCAATTTTACCCACCAATTAAAACCGAAAATACATGGTATGCATTCGAGGGTTACGGTACTTTGGCCATTTTCCACTTGAAACAAATCAAGGATCTTCTGATAGTCGCCAAACATCCTCCTCACCACCCATCTATATTCTAAACAACCGTAGTCACCACGGAAAAGTTTCGTTCACCACTGTTCCGCTCTTATTTACATCATCCTGTTCCACGTTGCCCTGCATTACTGCACGGCTTTATCGTCAGCAATCTACTTGTGTCTGCCTGTCTTTTTCTTCTTACAGTCCAAGCTGCTAACGACTACCCATCTTTAAGGCATCGCGCCATTGGTACATCTAATAAAGCAGCCGATTTTCGTGTTGACTAAGCTCTGGTTCCGGCGACGTTTGGTTCCTTTAAAAATATCCTTTTTTAATCGGAAACTCTAATCACAACAGCAATTTCTATATCCGCATCTAAGTTTTGTCCGTACATTCTTGATTAGTATCCTCCCAGTTATATGTAACTTAAATCTACACGTATGTTACTTCGTCCCAATTTCTTGTGTCCAGAGTTCTGAACCAAAAGCACCTTAGGTATACCATGTCCGCTAATATCTGGTCTCCAGCATATGAAGCCTGTCTGATATAGGATCAATAAACCTATCCCTTAGTTTACTTAAACCCTATTTTTCCTTCCTTTTTTCATTCCTTAATTGGAACAATAGTTCCATCCGCAACAGATATAGGGGCCGCTTGCTTCGCTTTGCATTTGGTCACTTTTATGAAGCAAATGTACATGACAGATTTAATTACACTGCCACAATTTTTATGCGTTTTATTAGTTCAAGCATTGCGACGACTGATCTTTTCTTGCATGTGTCATGAAGGCATTCTGTTTTCCTTTTTTGTGGCCGCCATATTGCGTTATCTTGTGCCCAGAGATTTACACATATAATACTGCAAGGCTTTGAAGAACCGTCCATTGTTGAGTATTCAATACTGCTCTACGAAGGATAAAGCTTCATTATCTAGAGACTGGAGATGATTACTCCGCTGTTGCTACGACTTACCAGCTCGACAAATTAAGTAATAAATAAATATATATTTATTATCAACAAAGCTTGGCAGGCTTTTAGAAGAAGCTCGGATTAAGGCAGTTGTGTGCCAAACAGCCTACCGAGCAGAACCAAAAGCAGGCATATGACAGAAATAGATAGTTATGTGAGCACAATTTGTTTGCGAATCAGCATAATGTCTAACTTTTATCTAACATTCGCCTGGGCGCGTAATCCATCGACCCCTGCAAATAGGCGAACGAACGAGACTGATGAAAAAGCAGCGCGGCTGAGTGTAAAAACAAATTCTGGACCACCAACGTAAAAAACCAGGAAACTTCAACCCGTTGGTTTCCACTTCTTATGGTTTTAACCTCTGCACCATATTTTTATCGTCACCCTGCAGTTGCATGCCTACTCAACCTTAATACTGAATTGTTCTACACTTGGCATCTTCGCATTCTTCCGTGTACCAACTAACAAATCTTCTAAGAATGGGAAAAGGAGAAGCTCGTTCTTTAGGCTGAAGTACAAGACAGAAAATACAATAAAACTCCCTGATAGCACTTCAATAAACGCATCCGTTTACTGTAAACTGGGGGCGTCCATGACCTAAGTACCAACAAAATTGGATGCAGCTGCAAATCACTCCAACTATACCAACACAAATCCGACTGAAACGACTAACCCGATGGTGGCCCTGAAGGAAGTAGAAGCCACGCGAAAAAGCAAAATTCATGAATTCAGCACAAATTATGAACAAGCCTTATAATGCTTTCAACAGCTTAGAAGTTCAGCAAATGTTACACTTGACCGATTGTGAAAAGCTGCTTCCTTACTAGACCGAATTACATCCGAAAAGCAAGTACGATTCCGGAGACCGCATAATGTTGCACTTTTGACATGCCGGATAAACGCAAAGCCAACTAAGTAACAAACACACCCATAAAAGAATACACAAACGATGGAGTCTCCCGGCAATGCCTCACAGTGAGGAAAAAGGAAAGCATGTCCAAGTGTCCGAGACTTGTAAGGTTTCCAGACGAAAGAAGCCACTCCAAATTCCTGCGCATTAAAAGACGGTCCTCTGCAACGTTCGGAACTTGCATGGCAGTGGAGGATAAGCCGGGCTATATCACAATTAGGTTGTAAATTAAACGGTGCGAAACTATCCCCCGTGGCCCAGTGGCACAAGCTGCTGACTGGCGGTGCAAGCCGCTGGTGGTCCTGGGTTCCGATCCCAATGGATCCGGTGGATGCGCACTACTGATGATGCCCAACAGGCTGAAACTGCAGTCTAGTGATTTGCAGAGCATGTGTAGGACTATGTGATTTAGAAGCTGGCTGTGATGAAACATAATTATCAAAATGGTGGTTTTCGCACAAACTAAGTTCAAATACATTATATCCACGCAGGATAAACAGCCTCTTCAAAGGCGACTACCAATAAAGCTAATCCCCTCCGCCTTCCATACCACCCATATTCCTATTGGTGAAACAATCATTGATGTTGTCATCAGCAGATTAGAACTTGATAACTCAAACGCGTTGATTAAACTAGGCGATGATTGGCATTCCCGTCTTTAGCGGCCTCATGGGAAATTCTCGAACAGCAGTAGTGATGTGTCCATACCTAAAAATGTCAACCAAGCTGAAAATATAACGACGCAAGATATACTTGCTAAACATACTCCCAAGTCCTTTGTCTATACTCCAAGCTAGGAGCCTTTACACAAGTTGACAACATCTGTACCTGAGACATATCAAGAGCGAGAAGAAAACGCAGGTCGTCACATTGACATCAAGAAATACAAATCTCAGTTCTTCCCGAACGAAATAATCGATAGCTTATCTCTGACACACCGAGGAGTACGCAAAACGGGGGAAAGCATCCTGCCATAATTGTTCTCTATAAACACTCAAAGTTCAGAAAATGTGAGGCGACTACTCCAAGAACGTAGAGATATGCAGCTAGGCCAACTGAGAATAGTGTAGGTCCTCCGGCGTCCGTATGCAACACCGACACCGTTGTCAGGATAAGTCACAGCGTGCCGGCCTAATACTTACCCTCAATGTGTTTGACTACGATTCCAAATCCCGCAAACTTAAGTTGGCAAACAATTATGTGTGTGACAACCAAATAGCAAACATAATGATGGTAGAAAATACGGACTTAAGTTAAGAGGGCACAAACGCTACCTACCGAAAGTCAAAATTCACTCACCACCACCCACAGTATTACACAATTGGCAACAATTGAAAACCAAAGAAAAACGATGTTGTAAACTTCAGCAGCCTACCATACTGTATACTACGGAGGTACATCGTTTTAGACTATTGCATACCACCACATCCTCCCTTTACAATCCAGACCATATCACGTGCGAGTTTGTGTCAGAGGAAAAGCAAAAACTTCAGTATGTACATCCTTCATTCCAGTAGGATGTAGAGCCCAGTGTGCACTAGCTACCTTCGCAACGTAGCAAAAACACCTATGTAGTCAAATATAGATAATTTAGATACCGAAGCAGGGATCTAGCTGTATGATATATGTGTCCCCTAACAGCTGCTATTGGACGAATTGCCAAGGATACAGGTTTTGTCCAATTCAAGCAAAAACTCCCTACTGTTGTACGGGTGATCGCAACGCCATTAAACATGAAGGATATCCACAATACCACAACCATCTGTACGATTTCATATAAGACTTGGTTAAAGCAAAGCAAACATTTTAATTAATTACTTAGCTTTAAACAAAAATCTGCTTGAAGCCGAAAAGCATAAAATCTACTAAGCCCACATGAGTAGAAACAATAATGTTGTTAGTGCAGAAAAGTGCTTGTCCACTCTAAAGCAATGTTATTGTAGACTACTCCTGATAACAAGACTACCGATATATAAATATAATACTGGAGGCTATTTATGGACAGCTGCAGCTCAAGCATAACTGTTGTTTATTTTACAGACTAAGCAACTATTTACTTGGGCTATGTGATTACCCAACTAATATTAAAGAAGGTGGGGAGATTAGCAATGTTTTGACAACATCAGCTAGTCAGTAGAAAAACTGAAATCTGGCAAAATAAGTGGTTCTTAAATTCCTCCACTAATATTTGCTCAAACCTATATGAGACTGACGTATAAATCTTATACATCTGCTTGAGATGTTTGTGAATCCGTTGCCCGAAACATCCAGATTATACACGATACATAGAAATGTGCGGTTGATGGAAAAGCTGCTTGCACGCAAGGTAATTTACATCGAAACATCGGTAAAAATTACGTCACTACAAAAACAGAGAGTTCCGGATAAATGTTGTTTCGTGTACTAAATAACAGGTTGATTTAACTGCATCCGTAACACCTTTGCAATTGACGCCTAATGAGAGACTGCTGCTGGAGAATCCCAGGTGGATTGTAAGGTGAACCTCATACTGGTTAAAAGAAAGTTTTTCGTAAAATAAAATGCCAAATTATAACTCGGCTGTGTCGCTTATTTACTTAATTATCGGGATTACATTACCCCCGTGTACTTAGTGCCTTTGCTTTTCTAGTACATTTAAGCAAAAGCACCCGCGCATTTGTCAAACCTAAGCCACGCTTTCCATAAGCATTTGTATATTGGTGGGCGGACAATATGTAAAAAATTGGTGAGTATGTAATAACGTCAATGCTAAGTTCGGAAGTAGTGCAAAATTAGTACTGTTATATCAATGTAATATCGTCGACTTCTTACAGCATTTTTAACCATTGTGTTCTTCGGTGAAGTCGCCGCACAGATAATTTTATTTAGCAACATATATACTGAAGTGCTTTTTGTTAAACCCTCGTAGCTCCTCGAAACTTTTTCAGTGAAATGTGTCCTTCGTCAATATTCGTAACTATGGGAAAACCCTGGGATGCGTTACACTACACCACAATGTGACCAGACGGGTTATTAGGCGTGAACTAAAGCAGAGCCGGCGTGCTGACAAGGAAGCCTGGTAGACCATTAGGGCTCAAGAAATGGAGGAGGCAGGAGCGGTAGGCAAGTACCGCAAGCTCTTCCCGCTTATCCGCTCACTGGTCCCAGAATACCAGGCGTCAGGGAGACAATCAGAGGCAGCACAGGTGCGAGGACACACAGTAAAGAGCGCCGTATAGCTAATTGGGCGGAACACTTTCAAGATTAGTTCAGCTGGCCTCCTGCTCCCGGACCTCTTCCAAATCAGATGATGCAGGACGAGCCATGGACGTTAGTTTAACGCTCCCGTTGAAGGCGCAGGTCCGAAACGTGATTACACCCATCAAACTTTTTTGTTCTGCTGACCCGGATTCCCTCCCACCTGCACTATTTAAGGATGGAGATGAGGTCCTCTGCAAAGCACTGACCTCCTAATTCGAATGTATCTGGAAGGAAGAAAGCGTCACCGGCTAATTAGAGGGAGTCGATTATAGTGGCAATATACAAGAAGGGCAGACGCACCGACTGTTCTAACCACAGGAGTATTAGCCTACCGACAATTGTGACAAAATTATTGGCCTCGATTATCGTTCGTCGCCTAAAGGCGTAACGGAATCTTGGATTAGGAAAGAGTTGGCTGGTTTCCGCCCAGGACGTGGCTGTATAGACCATATATTCACTTTGCGGCAGGTGCTAGAGCAGCGCCACACATAACGCAGACCGACAATAGCTCTGTTTCTCGATTTCAAGAGTGCGTTTGATTCAGTAGATCGATCGATGCTGTTCGAAACACTTGCACGAAAAGGTGTTCCCAAGAAATATGTAAATATCCTTCGTGCTTTATACTCGAACATTTGGGGCCGCGTTAGTGTCTACGGTGTCCTATCGGATAGCTTTCCAACCACAAGTATTGTTCGTCAGGATGGTCCGGTTTCCCCATTTTGTTCAATTTTTCTTGGCTTCTGTCATGGAGGGTTCCCTTGCGGAATCTCATGATGTAGGCGTTGAAGTGCTGCCTGGTGAAAGATTATTTGATCTAGATTATGCGGTCGATATCGCCTTACTTTTCGACGATTTTGGATAGGCATATTCAACCATGAATAGCCTGTCCAGACTGGTCCCATGATTTGGTATGCATGTCACACCTTCAAACTGCAAAGTGCTGCTGCAAGACCACCAGCCACTTGATGACCCCTTGACGCTTGGTAACGAGGAACTGGATGTGGTTGATCATTTTACTTATCTTGGTAGCTGCGTCGGCAACGATGGGCGCATAGAAACTGACGTCAGCTCATGCATTGCAAAAGCCAGAGCTAAGTTCTTTAACCTGCGGCATCTTTGGCGACAGAAAGGATTTGCCCTCCGTCTGAAAGGTCACAGTGAAGGGCGTTCTGCTCTTTGGTAGTGAGACTTGGCACCTTCGGCCTGAAGAGCTAAAACGCCTTCAAGTCTTTGATCATCGTTGTCTGCGAAGCATTGCTGGAGTCGGATGGCATCAGCGTGTCCGCAACGATGATGTGCGTAGGCGAGTACTAGGTGATGATAATCATGCTAGCTCCCCAGAACAACAGATAGCATTGCATAAGCTGCGTTGGATCGGGCACGTGCTACGTATGCCTGGTCATTGCTTACCTAGGATAGCCTTGCTTAGTCTGCCAGGTGTAGGGTGGCGCGAGGCTCGCGGTGGTCAGAAGTTGACTTAGTAACGGGAAATGAAGTCACTGACGACCGAACTGGTTAACGTTGGTCCGTCTCGCTTTACGCGCTGGAGTCCTCTTGACTCGCCTTGTGCTTGGCTCGAGAGTTTACAGGACATGGCTCGCAACCAACACCAGTGGAGCGTCTGCTGCCGTCTCCTAATCAATTTGCCTGGTTAAGGTGTGTTTGCTGCTAAGTTATCCGCGGGGTAATGGCTGGTTATGACGCGTGGCAGCGAAAGCCCCAGGAATCTGTCTCGCCGAAGCCGCATTTTCTTTGCATGATAGCCAGCTGTTTGTGACGGTATGCTGACTACACAAGGTGTAAGCGCCTTGACTTTGAATGTTTGCTTAGGGCATTAAGGTTTTCAGGTAAGTCCCCCTTCTCTCCCTCTTCTTATTCTTAATTTCACAGGTCCTCATGGTTGTATAGCGGCAAAGCATCAGTTCAAATGTCTGATGAAATGCTGTTGCTGATGATGATGAAGAGAAAAGTTTTGGGTTTATATGCAGATTTATCAAGTATTCGGATTGGTTTAACACGCACGCATATTTTGTGAAAACTCCGAGGAGTGCACTACGAAATTTTCTTAAGTTCGCGGACTAATCGACTATTAATAAGTAGATTCACGCTGGGTTGTGTCCCAGATGGCGTGGATCGCTCCGAGTTATGGTTGCAAGATAGAATGTGTATACTTCCATTTACAGATTCCAGCGGTGAATCTAGCGGATAACAATAACTATTGATATGCACTGCTGACACCATTTTGAAATAGACAATACTATTCAAACTTTTCGTGAAGGTGCACGAAAACCATTACGATGGTCACGCTTAAATTGTCTGCGACAACTGAACACGGTTTACAAAGACAGAAACATTTTTGCCTGGCGTCTATATACAAAATCTCGGGCACGAACTAACTTGCGTTCACCTCATCCTATATTCCACCTAATAATCCCAGTTCACAATAATCTAGCTTTGCTACGAAAGCCACCTAGAAATCATTTGGTAGTTTAACATGCCGTAAGCTATATACATTCAATTGATGAACTGACGCTGCTGACAAATCAACATGTAATAAAGTTTATTTGGTTCTCATATGTAACACGTTATTCATAGAAACATTTGCTTAGCTACCTAAAAAGCAACCAGAAGTGAAGGTTGTTCTGAAATGCTATTTGCCTTACTGCAGTCAAACAAACGGATGGTTGCACGAGGCAGTGGAATACACCGACTGGTTATTCCTAGCACATTTAATTAATACTGCTCCGTTTATATTGTGGCCTGTAAATCTGAAGCTGAATTGCAGTCCTTCCAAATTGTACCTAGGTTTTGATGGCATATTAGTAAGCTCCTTATTTGCCTCGCACACTGAAAGGAAGTTGGTTTTGTACACATAAAATTAAAAGCCAGGAGGATCATTTGGGTTAACTCACACACAGTGTGCTCCAAACTGCAGCTACAAAACATGATTATTGCGGTATAAAGAATGCAGATGGAAAGCGTCGTCGTCAATAAGTGCCTCGGGCTTTACTCACTCCTCATAATTGTACTCAAGCTGGAAGGCATTTTCGCAGAGCAGTTTTATATTTTATTGCAATCCCTCATTATGTTCGCACACTGATATGGCTAAGAGCAGTATCCATCAGAAAAGCGCCCTTGACGAATAATTAATGCGTTCTTTTTCATTGGGGCATGGCTAATGTTGACTGCTGTTGTTCAATAAGGCTCAAATTGGTGTGCATTTTCTTGGAGGTCAAAACAATATTTTTTCACACTCTTCAATACGTTTGGGTGCAACTTTCACATCCAGGGTGCGGTTTCCTCTTTGTGTCCATCACTAGCTTTAAACAGCCCACCTGTGGCGTGTAGAGCATTGGATCCTGTTCTTTGACCATCTGCGAACCACACAGGTAGCACAAAGTTCACACGAATTATGTGTCTTTTGTTTAACATGCGGGCCGAACTTGTCACCTAATAGGAATGCTACTAACCAATCTTCATTTTTGCGCTTTTATTGCTTTAATTAACCTACTATAACCAAGGTGGTACGAATCGCGGCTGATGAATTGCTGGAAAACAATACGTGCCCATACATGTGTAGGTAATTAATGACTGATGTTAGTCCCATAATCTGCACAAATTTAGCGATGGTCGCTTAAGGGCAAATACATCAAAACTGATTTCCGAAGAGCAGTTCGAAATAGGTATAGACTCCTGCCACGCGTTGAATAGATGGTTGAAAATTCATGGGATTGGGAGTCATTAGAAGGCGAAAAACGACCTAAGAGTTTGAAGTGTATTTGATGAAACCGTGCTTAATAGGCTGTTTGTGTGCTTTCTGAACATACATGGATAGTGTGAGTGTAGTTACTGAATACGCTATTGACTTTCACTAGACGACTTGCCAGGTTACATTAACATCGATGCAAGAGCGCGCTGGTGAAACAACTCATGAATTTTGTCAAACCGTAAATTTCGTTATGCTTGTAGTACACCAGGGGCTTGCCTTACCCATGGATTTGTGAAAAAATAGTTCCTTATTTCACGTCAAATTTACAGATCGTGCATCCAGGGATGTCACCGCGTACTCCATCTATGTTAGGATTCTTAGCATTTGCCGTTGCCATGGCTTCTAAGTAGATAGCATTGCCGGGGACAGAACTGATGGGTTGGATAAGATATCAGTTGCCCGCCGCGGCCTTGTGCCTACGTGAGACATTTGTATCACAATATTAAACTGAGCGATACAGGCTAGGTTTTGCTACTCTCTAGGAGTTTGCCGGTCGGTTGCCGTACCAAGTATTTAGGTCAGTGCATTTTGCTCGGTGAAGATGGCAAAGGTTCAATTTTTTGGGATATTAAGGAAACAACAGATGCATAAGCAGTTTTTTAAAATTTCTCTACTGAAACTTCTTTAACGATATCGGAATACTACAGGCATTTAGGGGAAAATGACAACCACTGCCAAGATTTACCTATGTTTTCCGCAAGGCCACACCAATTGCCACGTCACAATGGTTCGCATTAGACAACGGTAAGGCGATCAGGTCGTGATGCGCTACAGCAACTAGGTGGGTGGTTCATTATAAATGCCTTTGAACGCCGTGCGTGCTGCTTCAGGATAATTATATTACTTAGGCAATATTCTGTGTATGTTTGTAAGGGGCTGCATAAGCGACGCAGCTTATGGTATAAAAGGGTCTTAATATTGTACGTACCCGTCAATACTTTTAGTTGTTTTAGGATTGTGGCCCCGGACAGTCGATAGTGGCCTTAATATTATACCATGGTGTCGCAATTCCTGCAGGAAAGATATGATGGCCGGAACCCTGTACCGATTTGACTACAGGCGAACAGTTTTGCGTATTTAGCTATACATTATATTGGGACAAACGGTCCGAAGTTGTACTCACGTGGCGCAACTACTCCTGGCGTAAGCAGCTCACAAGTAGGATGTTAGCAAGACCTACGTATGTGAAATATTAACCCCGACAATCATGTTTGTTAAAACGCTACCATAATTCTGCGGCGTAATTTAGGACAAACTAAATAACCTCGTCGAGGCACTTTCAGCGATATCCGCAACTGCTGTCTGAACTCGCTGGTACGCGGTATTGTCAGATTTCCTAACAGCGCTTTTACCTGCAGGACTGGCGTTGTTATCCAAGGTGTGCGGTACAGCATAGCCATTAGGCGTGGTATCGATGTTCAAATTACGTTAATTGTTACACAAACGCCAGTCCCTTAATTAGGTAATTAGGATCATGTGAAGAACTGATGCCGATGGACCGTTGCATGGTCTGATGATACCTAACTGAAGCATGTAGTCGAATTTAGCTATTGCAGCACGTAGCTTCGCAGAGGTGTCGCCTTAGTCGCGCACTTGCTGGAGGGACGCAGGTGTCAGTGTACAACGTCATTTGTCGTGAACGGCAGAAGCTCTGCCGCCAATCGTACAAGTATCGGGTATTCAGAAACTCGGTTTGCACAATCACCATGCACGTCGGCGATTCAGTACAGAGGACTTATACTTAAAAATTCTAATATAATGTATTTTGCCTCTAGCATACGACGGTCGTTTAGAATAATTTGCGACCCGAGTCATCAATCAGCAATCGTGTGGGATGAAGACGACAAGCATAACTGCAAATGGCAAGACGCAGCCGTGAAAACCAAACAACTTTACTTTGTCAAGCAAGCAGAACCTACCAAATATTTTATAGGCATTAACTGGTTCACCAAAGGAAATTTTACGGAAGGACTGGAAGAATAGCTTATTTCCTTTTATGTGTAGCGAATAAGACAACAATATTAGTGTTGAGAATTCGGCAACAAAATGTACTTGCCGCTGGTTTAGTAATAAAGTTTTGCCTTTTGTGTGAAACATGAATTTCTCTTTTTGTTTGCAACCAAATAGCGAAAACGTCGCAGCCTGGGTGGGTGAAAGTTAAATTTTTCAATCCAAGAATCAGTTTTCAATTTCAAACATTAATTCAAAATGTTATTCTCAGTATCGTCTTATGACATAATTATTTGGAATTAAACCGTTTTTCTTGTTATCAATAACCAATCGAAAACGACTGTACAATACCATAAATTACACCAGGTTATTATATATAATAATTTATTCGTCAAGCTGATGAACAGCTTCTAATTAGAGAAAAGCTCGTACCGGTTTTTAATATATATATCTAACGAAACTGTGTAAAAATGTTTGGAAGACGAATACCTTTATTTTTGAGCAGTGTGTGTACAGAACTAATGCCGTTGACGTCATTTTAAATCGGTGTTGCTGCATCAAGAAAAATGCAGTTCTGTGTCTAGATAAAGTGGTACTGAAACAACCTAGAGCCAAGCAGTGTAAATTGATTAATTTAAAATTGCTTATAGTAGATTATTTTATGAAGCTCTTTAATTATTCTGCTATTTATTCTTAGGTCTTAAGACAAATTAAATTTAGGCAGGACAGATCCAGTTGTGCAAGACGAACCAAACCAGTATACTGATGCTGAAAATAGGGGTCATCTTATTATAGTTACATATTCATATTATACAAGGCAGTGGAGGATGAACCGCGTTATATCGCGGTTAGATATCAGCCATAGCATTCCGCTGCCGTCGCCCATGGCTCAGTTGCGTAACTCACCGCCATGCAAAAATAATTCGTGGTTACGGATCCGGCAAGATCCGGCGGCTACGCGATGCTGATGAGCCCCAATAGGACGAAACCTCCACCTAGAGCTTTCCTGGATATGTGATGGCTGTAAGCCTGTGTCTAGCGGCAAAGAATCTACACAAAAGCCTAATAAATCCACCCGTAGTTGCGATACTATATAAAATCATTGGAAATTTTAATGTTAGGCAATAATACAGGGGTTTGTAAATATTTTGTATTCTCTCACTGCATGGTAAAACAAATGCTTCGCTATTGCAAAAGTCCAATTTCTTTATTGCGGTGGGTCGTTAAAATAGTTCCACCTTTTATAACTTTTATAACAATTATGGATGCAGTGTCGGAAATCGAAAGCGGAGTGTAGCAATAAGGACGTAATGCCTGACCGTGAATCCACGAAAAGCATCATGCGGTTAAATGTTGCCTTGTCTCGCTGTAGTGGTATAATATATCAATGCAGGTTGAGTGATTCAATTTCAAAGAAGGAGTAGCGGGGCTGTGAATGGCATAGCATGGGTAAGAACCCGTCCCATCTAGAATCAATCAGACAGCCAGTATACACCCGTAAAAGCACTACAGGCTTGTTTCATCCTTTCTGTAATCGTCAACACTGCGCATTCCTTCGGACTTTGTTAGTAATCGAACCCTTAATTTGACTGCCACCGGTGCGCGATTTAGACAAATGACCTGCAGGGACGGAAACGACCATCGAGAAAATTATTATATCTGATATATATTGAGCAACGCCAAAGCTTATGTAGTAACTTATTCACTATGTTGCTAGCCGTCCCGGTAGATAAGTGGTCCTACACACTGACCGGCAACCTTCAAATATCGCGTTTTAATACTAGCAGGGTCTGATTGGATATGAAATGCTGTTACTTCCCGAAGATATTTAAAAAGCGTACAGTTCTTTTCCTGGCGTCAGACGTTTTCCAGAGTGGATAGGTATGCGACGGAATTTTACCTATATTATAATTTACTTATAAAAGCTGGAAAAAATCTAGGTGTCTTACAACAGTTGACGTTATATCAATAATATTAATAAGACCTGCCACAAATGTCTAATTTAAGGAAAGCTAGCAGTGTCTAAGCTAAATGGTTTACTTTGTAAGGTCAACAAGTAGCCGCAGGCTTAAATCGGTCAAGTAAAATGATTAATTTTCTAAAGTTCTCTAGCCTGTATATGCCGCTATGCAAAGCATTAGTGTCTTGCGATTCCATCAAATGCGCCAATCGAAATGATCTGCCACTCAGTCGCATACAAGCGTAAGTGAGACGCGTATAGCACTATCACAGGAACCTATAATGTAGACACCATTCGTGCGCAAATTATTATGTTGAATAGTTCGTTTAAAGACCGGACATCAAACTTTATATTGTGAGCCAGTTTGCAAACCATTACCCAATAGTCACGATAATTTGCCGGGCGCCAGTGAAAAGTTAGCACAGTTTAAACAAATAAGAAATGCAATAAAATGCATAGCAGCACTCACAAGATGCAAATAATTAAAGGCATGAGCATATTTCTACAAGCCGAAATGAGACAATTTCAGTATGATGAAAATTTTGTCTTGAAAGTGTTAATGAGTAGGTACATAAGAACAAAGAAATGGGATGCTTTTGTGTTAAATGATTCCATGTTGGAATACTAAGTTGTTTCCCAAGTGCAAAAGTGTCAATGGACACCAATTATGATAAAGTTATTTATCGCATATAAATTTTGAATCATTAAGTCACATTTATTTTCGTTCATTTGGAATGAGTTGGCCTAAAACTACTTGCCTGCATTGCTATCTACAGTCAACTGTCTTCCAAGTTTCTCACGCATGTCATATTGTATAACACCAGATCTCGAATCACCGCGTTGAACTCGGAAATTTTCATTTATCGGCAACGCAAGCCCAATGAAAATAGGTGTTGGAAGCACTGAGTAAGGGCCATCCGCCGTGAGTGCAAGGATCCTCAGGTGACGGCCAACACTTTTGAAAAATTCAGAATGAATGATAGATAACAACAGGCGGCCTATCAGAAAGCAAAATGAATTACAGTGGAAGCACACAAGAACGTGAAAACAAAATGGAACAAAGGAATATACGCTGAAACATTGTGTTCTGTGTTTATTTGTTGCCATAATTTATGAATAAATAAATATATGTATTTCAAATATAGCTGCATGAAAATGCGATGTCATGCAAGCTGGTGTTACAGAATAGACATGAGCTGGTAGTAGAAAGAGTTTCAGCATGTAATTGATACATGTGTGTAAATATCTAAGTGGTTAGATCGCCGCATCGCACAGGGTGATTAAATATCTTAGATATCTCGAAAGAGTAGGCTAATGCAGGCCGAATATTGGCCTGCAAATTTCGCTGGATGCCTTTTTACAGAAGTCTGAATAGGTACTTATTAATATAAATTCCATGGGAAATCCAGTGGATACATGATTAAGGCGCTGCGCCGCGCGGAGTGATTCAGTCGTCTTATCTTGCTACGAGACGGGAGCTACTAGAACTACAGTGATAGAAGCCAGGTGATGGCGGTGAACACCGATTTACAGTGAAGAGTCAAATGGTTTAAAGCAATTTAAATGTAGACATAAGCAAGAATACGTACGAAGTTGAGCGCTGCATCGCGCAATGCATTTTTTACGCATCTTAGTTACGTGCAGGAAGCAAGGGATAAGAGACAGAGTAAAAAAAGACAAAAGCGGGTCAGGGTGCTCTTTCAGATTGAAGAACCAAAGCACTTGTTGTCAGTGTGTTGTTGCGGGAATACTGGTACATACGTGGATAAAGCGCTGAATCGCGCAGATTGGTTGATTCGTGTTAGGTTGCTAAGTGAAATGATCTAATAGTGTAAGCAGTGTGAATGCAGGAGTTGTGACCGGACGCCGATATGCAACATAAAGCCATAGATGACTAGAATGTAAAATATACGAACTCATCGGTACATACGAAGCTAAGACGTTGTGCTGCACATGATTATTAAGTCACCCTAGATTTTTGAGATAATATTGCTAAACAGTGTTGAGATATAGCATGCATTAGATAGGAAAGAACTTTTGTATGTGCACTTGATAAATGAGCAGGCGATTTCCATTTTATCGCAGCAAGGGAGAGAACAATTTTAATATTGTCTGCAACTCAGGAATGATTTCCGTCTTTTAATCAAGGCAGTGCTAACTATGTCACTAAATGAATTGTGGCATCCAGTTCCGGTTTTCACTCTTACTGTGACCTCCACGAAGACATTCATTGTACATCGACACCTACGTGGTGGTCATATTTGACGCGCTGCACCGAGTACAAGTTCATCCACAATCACCATATCAAGTGTAACCCAGAAGGGATACGTTCTTGTGGCACAAGGACGGGAGTCATGGTTTATTAACTGAGCCGGTGCAAACTCCTGCAACATGCAATTCAGCAGCGCCATACCTGTTTATCCAAGCAGGAACTCACGCGTGGCTGAATTACTCAAGCAGCGGTTGGGATCTAATCCGCTTTACACTGGATGGAACCACTCTTTTAGCCTAGTGAGGCCACGAGCAACGTTCAACATGTAAAAAATGCAATGGTACACTTTCTCCTGGAGCTGGTAACCAAAATGATATATAGGGTGCTAATCCATTAAATCCACTGCAGTCACTCCACGGATATAAAGCAACAGCCAAACGCTTAAATTAACGACAAAATATGTAAAAGGATCAAATACAACACAGGAATTTAAAGACACAACCATGTGCTATATAAGTAAATGTGTAAACAGCAAATTTGCGATATTATCAAGATGACAGAAAAAGAGATAATCCTGCGAATGACACGAAAATAAAGGCAAGCAGCAAAATAAGTGTTGCAAAGAAACAGCAAATCAGTCGCCTGAAATTAAGAGATTGTGCTCATAAGCACACCATTTGCGTTTGGGCAACTTCCTTACCCACAGCATTTAGAAATTTCACTCAAAGCTAATAGTTTGCTTATTTTACAGTACTACAGTGTAAGCACAAGCGCATACTTTAACTCAGTACGCACGGACTCCTCAAACCAAACGCGTTGCACAAACTGATGCAGTGTATGCACATATATATGTTATTTGAAAGCAAAATAATTAACCTTTTTGAGAAGATTTCAAGGAATTCTTTTTGAAAGTGTAAAGTCATTCATCGAATACAAATATTGCCTTGCAACAAATAATGTTCCTGTGGTCCTAGCAAACATACTCGTAAACACGGCGTCCTTCTCGCGAATCGAAGCAACACAGTTATCATCTTTCATCCGTGGTTGGCGGCATTCGGCTTCGTATTCGTTAGTCACGGTGAGCAGCCACGGGTCTCTTATTACTTTCAACGGATAGTGCGTGGCTTATGCCGCCCCATTTACAGTTCCATCCACACATCACATATGCAGTGTAAACCCGAAAGAATAAGACCGGGATGCATGTGGATGGGGGCAGCCATTCATTAACGAAGCAAACCCACATTTCTTCACAGTCAAAACAAGCACGCTGTATTTGTTAATCAACCTCATACAAAGCAGTTGCTGGGCCGCACTCCTACTTGCGTGCATGCAACCACTCTTCGAGCCCAACACGACCACAAGAACTGTGCACCACGTCCCTTCCTGCGGCGACCAACTGTCCCATGGTGCCCGTATGAAGGAAGTAGTGGGAAAGAGTCAGTAAAGCATGTTGGTAACTTATGATATAAATCAAATATGTACAAGTGCTAAAAGTTCAAGACGTTAGCGAATGTAATTAAATAGAAGACCACGCCCACCAAAATGTTACCGAATTTAACTAAAGTAGTTTAAGGGGCTTGTGGACGTATACAATTGAATGTTTAGCTAGAACTTAATATGTCATAGAAAAGCTTTAGAGCAACGTAGCAATCCAACCCTGAAATAAAGAGACAGCATAAAACACGCGGTTAGTAAGTTGGATGCAGTCTACCTACCAACGGTGCGCCGGTATTGACGACGTCCTCAGCAGGACCCGCTGTCATTAATTGTTGACCCATGTGGCCTCGCTAATGGCTCACTAGGCCTGTCTAACAAAGGCATTCGCGACAGCATGTGCTACAGTAACATGCGCTAGAGGTTTATGGCTATAACCCGATGGCGCCTGTTGCTTCCGCAATGACCGCTTCTTCACTACATGTACAAGTGCTTTCTCCTGCACCTCGACAACGGCCTTCATTATCAAATCGCGCCACGTAAGCTGATCAAGCGCTTCCGATTCGCATGATTTGCAACCATGTGCAGAACTTGAGTGACTCACCACGATCATGTCCTGTTAAGGAATATCCGGTTTTCCCTACATGCCGCTTCCCAACACTCAGCAGGCCATATAATAGCTGCCAGACGCCTTCCGTCTCATGCTGTTTGTGGACCTTTACTGCTGGTTCGGTAAAGGCTGAATGGATATTCGTGAGACAGTCAACGTTTGTTTGCCACATTTGCATAATGTCTGCAGTCTGTGTGCAGGAAGCACTTAATGTATTTTTCAGCGTTTTCTATGCTTTATACATGACGACTCTATATCGGCAAATATTCTGAGTCAGCCTGTTATTAGCACTGACAAAGCCGCCTAGCCATGATCCGAATTCGCCTGCCATGCACATCTTTCGCGAAATCCGGTGCTTATTCCCATGGAGTCGAGACTTCTGGATGATCGACACAGCTAGTTTTTGCAAGACTGCCAGGCATATTCGTAGTTCTTGGCTTATATAAGTCAAAGCCATAATCCCCTTTATTAAGTTAAGCAGGGCACCATAAAATATTCTGGTTAAATTGTTTGCATTACGAATGTACGTAAACTAACTAGAGTACCGTCAAGGAAAGCGAAGCATTAATGTTTTCATTGGACATCACACGCGTGCAAGTGACAACAAATTGTTCAGCATCAGACCTACCAGTTGTAACTTCTTCTCAGTAATTATAGGTAGCCTCTAGATAGCATCAGCTATACCGTGTTCTTGTTTCAAGATTCATTATTGCATCATACGTTACGCAGCGGCTTCACGTGAACGAGTCTAATCAAACGTACAATAAGTGTTATGCAGTGGACGGCTTCAAGAAGCTAGAACATAGCAAATGAATAATTAACAGAAAAAATTGCGGATTAAACGCAATGTCACTATTTGAAAATCAGTTTAACCATTTTGTGCATCTAAAATTCGGGATACAGGTTGTCATCTTGGCAGTATTAGACGACACATAACTACCATATAATTTGGCTCCCGGAAACAGGCTTATTACTTTTCATAGCATAGTCTCTTCTAAAGTATTCATGCAGTAAGGACCATGTGAGCAAGTCACTTTGTGAAAAGTTATGTGTGTATAGAGGGAGCATGCTAGGCTTTCTTAAATGTTGGAAAAAATAGTTGCATTTTAGGATTGTGTACCCTTTGCACAGTTTGCCATCGTCTTGTTGCAATGGTTAGAGCGGGTAGGCATCATGGTATTTTCTGAAGTTTGTTTGTAGACCTAAAAACAACCTAGTGGTTGAACAGAAAATGACTACAAAATATTTACTATTTCAATTCATTGCTTTTGTTAGGTACAGTATAATAAAACCCGTTGGCGTTGCAGTTTGTGTTTGCATGCATATAAGTGATTTGAATAAGCAAAAACGATACATTTGTCATATGCCGCATTGCCCTTTAGTATCTAAATGACTTTAACCATAAGTCATAAATTATAGCATAGTATGACATTTTACCATTTTGTAAGTGATATATCTGCAACATTTCGGTAGCACATTGCGCCTTTTGTTGGAACGCCGTTATATCCATAAAACATTGTACTGTGTGGCTCTGTGATTACCCATCTGGTATTACTAACGCAAGTGGACTGTAAATTACATCATTCCAGTGGTCATACACGGCATTTGCTTTTGCTTGCTAAGCTGTTATAAATAATATTTAACGCTTGAAAGCAAATAAGTGGCACTGGTTTGAAATCAGGCTCAGGCATTACGGATGAAATTATCATTGCAACTTAATTGTTAAAAGATTATTGATGAATAAACTGCGTGAAGCTTCGGTGTAAAAGAAAGAAAAAGGAAACGCTGTATGCGTAAATTATATTACAGCCTGTTTTCCAGCAATCGTCCCAAAGTATTCAAATCATAATTGCATGATACAGGACTTATACAAGTTACATTTGTCTTAATGGATCAGTTCTGCACCAAAGATAATCGAAAAATATAAACACCCTGCAGGATTTTCTATTGCGCTTAACTCGCTAGCATTTGGTCGCGAATCAAATAGCATTCATCAACGCACCACAGGAGGACTTGTGTGAACCGTTGCTGCACACATTAGACCTAATTCACGGCGGTGGTAGAAACAACACTTGAACTCATCGATGTGTGTGTGAATAAAATTGATGAAGTCGAATAGAACATATGGCTGGTGTGAGAAAACGTATTGAAGGTAATGAATATAAATTGGAGAAGGATGGATACACATAGAAGACGATACGCGCAACCAGCACTCTTTGTATCATACTGTACATTTTGTACAACTGTGACTTGGCAAACTCTGCGTGAGTCGGCTCGAATGTATACACTTTGACCAATTTAATATTTTGATCGTGAGGATAACATGGTTTCTGCATTTTAGTGTTTAATGAACCTGTGAGAGTTGGAAATTTGCTACAAGCACCAGAGCTAACTGTGAATACAGGTACGCGTGAACGACAGCGCCTAGACAACAGGCAACGAGAGGTGAGTAAATTGGCTAAGACCTGATAAGAAAATGGCATATCATTCCATTTATGTAACCCACCATTCCTTGTTTGTAAATGTAGTGCAAAAATGCATTCATATATTTAGGTCTGCTGATTATAGTAGCACACGGCACTACTGATAGCACAAGAATACCCAGATGCAAGCTTGGTTATGTTTATTACAATTTGCTTTAGCACAGAGGCCTAACCATCATGCCAAAATATTCCCCACATAAATTCAATTGACGCAGTTAACATTTATTTTCCTCGGGCGGGTCCCGTTGACCATGCTGAACGAAGGATGATTATTGCTAACAGAGGTTGCTACGGCGTAATTCAAGTGGTGTATATCGTATCGTATGTTAGACCACCAGGGGTCTCTTACTGTTGTTTTCATTGTATCAGTGATTAAATCCGAATAAACAAGTACCACGAAAGGCTTTTTATATTCCACATAATCAAGTGCCAGGCGAAACACCCCTTTGAAATCGATATTATTAACTGCATATCGCACAAGGCTAGGTGCAGTTCTTTCTTGAGCCACTAATTTGTTTACCTTCAAAATTCATAGCATAGCTCAATCAGACAGACAGCATACACCCAGAAAAGCGCTGTTTAGCCGTTTAATCTTTTGGCAGTTGATAACATTGCGCATTCCATCGGGCTCTGTTAGGTCCCAAGAATGCCAATGGACTGTTGCATTCGTGGTTGCAGCCACTATGCCACGGATACTGTAACGGTGGGATGTTTTTCAACCTGTGTATCTCAAGGTATTTTATAATTCCCTCGTTACTAATTCCTAGAATAATATCCGCTCAACATTCCGTAGTTAATTGGAAGCTCATAGTTGTAAGTTTGTCATTAAAGTGACTACTACTGTGTCTTTCGCTCGACCGTCGATTCTTTACTTACTGAGCAACGCTATGCAAATTGCAAAGATGTTATATTACAATTTTCCATTTAGTTGGGGCACCGGTTATAACTAAGTGTATTTTAAAGGAAGTGTACGACGATGAAAACTGAATCATGGTATATGACGTAACATGCAGGCTAGTTGGGCAGTTAAAATTTAAAGCAAATAGACAATCACATACTAACAGTCTTCATTAATCCTCAACTCCATGGTAATTTATTCAATTATCCTATGTTACGCGTGCCGAAATTCGGCACCGATTGAACATGCTACTTGAGAGTAATATAATTTCTTAATTTCTTGCGCACGAAAGACGAGCCTCAATGGGCGTAGCCGTCTGGTGCTTTCCTTAAAAATAAATTACATGTCAGTGATAGTGAAAGACAAGCGGCGCTCTATACCATTTAGTATGCAAAGTCTATAGTCTAGCAAACAACCACCTTAATAGATTGACTAAATCTGCTATTTAATTGGCATCCGCATCTATCATTATGTGCACGACATCATTTGATGTCATAGGGCTGCGCAAACTTGATGACTTATAGAGTGAAAACATGTTCAGCTATTCCCGTCAACTAACCACTGTTACCAACAAACGTATTTACTTGAAGTGCTTAGTCGTTTTATCGTCAATAAATATTCGGCGCATAATTGTCCTTTTATATGCACTTGTTTTTAAACTGTAAATAATTAGAAAACTTGTATTGCATTGCATAACGTGTATCAAGCTAGCGGACACAATTGAACTAGTTAGTTTGATAAGAGCAGTAAAATTTACACAGCTGACAGTGTTCAACCAATATGATTTTGCACACCATTGCGTTCATTAGAGCACTCTGATTTTACGTTAAATACAACCAGCCTAACCTTACAAACATGTCCGTAATTTCAAATGTAATGGTTTGCTGCTGTATCTGCTATATCGTCAATCATCACCATCATGTCAGATACCCGATAGATCAAATACTGTGGTAATCAATATGCTTATTTAGGATTAACAACATTGCTCACTTACAGACACAGCCATATTTGCCTGGCGTCCATATTCAACAAACCGGCCGCCAAATAACTTGCGTTAACTCATCCTATATTCTCTCTTATAACCATAGTTCACAATACTCTATCATTCTTGAAAAGCCTTTTAGAAATCATTTGGTAACTAAACATGCCGTGAGTATAACATATGCAACTAATGAATTGACGACTTTGATGAATCAAACTGCAATAAAGCTTATTTTTTCATTTATGTAGCACTTGATATTCTTAGAACTATTTGCTTAGCTACCTAAACAGCAACCTAAAATGGGTTTCATGCTAGAAACATAACTGCATTACTGCCGTCATAACGGACAGATGGTGACTCAATGCAGTGGAATACGCCGAAATTCATTCTTAACGCGTTTAATTAAAACGACTTCCTTCATATTGTGGCCTGTAAATTCGACACAGACATGAAATCCTTCCAAAGTATACATAAGTTTTGGTTGCGCATTAGCACGGTCCTCTTTTGTATTGAACAATAAAAAGAACTCGCGATTGTAAGCTCACCATTAAAACACCGGTAGTTCAAATGATACGCATTTAAGCTAGCTCACATATACTGTGGGGAAAATACAGTTACAGAATTTGATAAATAGGGTATAAAAATTGCTGCTAGAAAGCAATGTAAAAGTTGAATGCCCTTGGGCTACAATATCTCTTCACTTCTGTACTTAAGCTGGAAAGCAATTTCGCAGAGCAGTTTAATAGTTTATTACAATCTATCATTCTCTTCGCTTGATTTGTCATGTTTAAGAGAAGTTTGCAACAGTAAATATCCCTTGACGAATTAATTAGTGCGTTTCTTTTCGTTGGGTTATAGCCATTAGTAACCACTTTGGTACATTAGGACTCAAATTAGTGGATGTTTTGTTGTAGGTCAAACGATATTCCTTTTACGTAATTCACTATGTTCTGGTGCAATTTCCAACATTAAGATGGCATTTAGCTCTCCGAGTCTTGCAAGAGCCCACCTGCTGTGAGTATATGATTGGTTTCTGTTCGTTGACAAACTGTGAATGCTGAAGTTAGCACCTAAGTTCGCAGGCATTATTTAGCACCTATTTACATGTAGGCCTTAATTGTCAATCGATACCAATGTTACTAGCAAATATCCATTATGGCGGTTTTATGTTAAAACTACCTTTGAAAACAACTATTTTTCGAACCTTGCCAAATATAGCGTCCAGAAAGATCCCGTACACATGCAAGAGTTGTTACTTAATGACTGGTGTTATTTACATAAGCTGTACAAATCTAGCGAGTTACGTTTCAGGGCAAATACTACAAAACTTAATTCCAAATAACAGATCGGAATCGGAACAGCTCGATGCCAAATATTATCGGAGCTAGCCTTTGGTAGGTGACAACGGACCAACGAGGTGAAAGTGTATTTGGAGAAATAATGCCCAATAAGCTTTATGTGGCTTTTTGAACATGGGCGGATGATAAGAGCGCAGATACTGAATACCATACTGACTTTAATCGAGTCGGGTCGTGCGGTTACCAATTAGGTCGTTACAAGATCGCGTTGATGAAAATAACTATGCATTTTTTGAACAATATCTGTCAGCATCCTTTTAGAAGGACGGAGACCTGCTCCGCCCATTGCTGTATGCCGGCTGTACAGATCGTGCATCCGGAGATGTGCACCCGCGTAACAGACCTATGTTAGGATAATAAAATATTGCTGCTGTCGTTGCTGCTGGGTAGATAGTAGTGTCGACTCCAGCAGAGATAGTTTGAATTCAAAAGCGACAGTCGGCAGTGGCCTTGTGCATCCCTGAGACGTCGTATATCAGTCATCCAATTCGTGATACGGCCTAGGTGTCGCGACAGTAAAGGATGGTGCCGGTCAAATGTAGTACCATGCATAAAGGTCAGTGCTTTTCTTAATGAAGGCGGCAAGGTGCGGTTTTCTGAGACATGGCAAAAATAACGAACGAATAAACAGAATTTTCAAAGTTATCCACCGCAAGTTCTGTAGAGAGATTTCCATGTTTCATTCCTTTAGAGAAAAGTGGCAAACGCCGCAAAGGTTCATCTATGATTTGCCCCAAGACCGCACAAATGCCGCTTAAGGATGATCCGTATTAATCAACCCGAATAAAAAAGAAACAAATTAGGTCGGATGATGAAACCCGTAAATATGAAGAGCACACTTGAGAAGTAGACAATAAAATGAAGTTTACTTGATATATTAGTCTAACCTAGCATGATTTGGGTTGTATTTTGCGTAATGTAATAATTCCTGTAAATCACAAGCTACATAGCATAGCCTGGACAGGAAATGTCCTAT